>JBBKCR010000148.1:12435644-12448101 GCA_037577295.1 Ladigesia roloffi | reverse complement strand
AGCCTTTTACATAGGCACTAAAAACTTTGTTCCTACTGTGAGTTGGGTTAAGAATTAAGTGCATTAAAAAAATGTGCAAGCAACAACCATAGGTTCTCCCCTGAGAACCAACCCAAAAATATTATGTGCACCCCTGTATATAAACTTTCTTTGATTGTGCCCAGTTGGTCCTTTCTCACATAACCCACAAACACATAAAAAATATCCCAAAAGGTAGTCACTCTTTGGAGTCAAAACCCAACACTGCCTAAAACCAGACTAGTGGAAACTGTCATTATTTTAGCAGGGCTTGCTTGGGAAAAAGAGCTACATACAGACCAATGCTTTAATGTCTAATGAAATGCCTGGCACATGCTCATGATTTGTGTAAACAAGGTTAAAATGTCATAAATATTCGATCTCTCTGTACTAATGCTCTGTAGCAACCATTGTGGAAACATCCATTAATGGGCTAATCAGCAAGTTTCCCTTTGATTGATTGATTGATTGATTGTAACCTTTTTAGACTGTATTATTGAAAGCCACCTGTGTTTACAAGGGCTAATAAAGTTTTGACTGATTTACTGTTTTATCTACTGTTGATTACTGGCTAGGTCACATTAATTTGATACATACTGATAACTTGCTTTTCAAATAATAGTAAAAAAAAAAAAATACATATATATATATGTATATACATATATAAAACATATATATATATAATCCTAATAATATCATAAAATATAATTTAAATAGTCACTTATTTCCATTGAGTGGGATAACATATCCCATTAATAAATGATAATGATCACATATTTTGGAAAATATATTTCAAGTCTTTTTTTCTTCAATCTTAACCATCACCAAATAACTATTATGAAATGAAATGCTTTTTGTACTCATGTATTATAACAAGTACTGTAGTTTTGTAAAAAAAAACAGAAGTTACCATACTTTTCTTGTTCTCAGGGGTCCTCTCAGCTTTCGGCAATGGGTATGTCATCTACATGACCATCAAACGGAAGACAAAGTTGAAGCCACCTGAATTCATGACTCTGAATTTAGCCATATTTGACTTTGGCATATCAGGTAAGACTTTATTTTAATGTCATTTAAAGATTTTATTTTATTTTAATGAGTAATTTCTTATTTTAAAATGAATTCAGTCAGCTGTGGCAATAATTTATGGTTGGACTATATTATAGTGTACAGCAGTCGAAGCCAGTCTCTACTTCATCACTTCAAGTCCTTGAAAAGTATGACATTTAAATGACATTTATTGTTTCTAAAAAAATTTCAATGCCTACATTTTTTATGTTTTAGTTTTTTCAGATGTTGGTGTTTGTCCCTGTTCTGTAAGTGTGTAAGTATGCTTGTAATTGTTGTGTAAGTTAGTTCTCAAAAAGGTCCACATATCGAGAAAATTGTTGAAACTTTTGTCTGTCTGGTTATCCCTAAATACCAGTAAAAAAAACAATCTATTATTAAAATGAGATGTGTGAATTTGAAGAACATTTTTAAGGTTTGAACAAACTTAATGTAATATATGTGGGGAATTTTTTAATCTTTGAGTTCGTTAAGAAAAGCTTCTTCTTCATCAAACCTAGTTCTGGAACTGAAGGTATTTTTTATGGCATGGCTTGAAGAACATATTGAGGAAATTTGTTTTTGTAAGATGACTCCATGAGGAGTATAAAGCAGTATGCTTTGGGAACTGTTCTGGCTGGTTTTATATGAATCCCTGCTTTCATTGATGTGTATCTTATTGTTGTATTTTTGGTTTGAGACAGGTTTGATGATTACTACCCTGCTATTAGCAAGATGTTATGTCTAGACGTTGAGGTGCCCACACCCACTTCTTTTATTCCCCTGGGCATTGAACAGCTTCTTGGGATGATGTTTTTGCTCGACCTGTGAAACATGATTTTTACTATATCAGAGCACTATACTTGTGTCACATGAAAGTTTAGGGATTGGTGAACACCCCGTAATATTTTGTGTTATGCTAAACCTTTGCAGAGCAAGTTGTTTGTTAAGGCTGATAAATGTGATTTCCGTTCGTCAGATCTCTCTTTAAAGGCCTTTAAATGTGTGTGCTTGGACGTCAACCCCACAAGGTTAATGTGTTCAGTGCCCACAAAATTCCTAAGGTGGACATCTGGTTCTGTATGATGGAGTGGGTCGGGGAAGAATTGCACAAAGATAGAATAGTTTGTCACTTCATAGCACATGGCACTGAAGGGGAGAGCTGGTGACAGTGTCTGACTGGTGACCTAAGATCTTCATCTGAACCTCCCCTTGATTTATTGGTTTATTTGTTACTGACTCAACCCAGTGACACTGTGCCATTTAAACTACACTTATTTTCTTACATATGCCGTCCATATGTTTTGGACATATTTTTCATGTGTACCTGCTAGGTGGTTTGAAATATCTTGTGGATTATGAGGGTCCTGAGGAGAGGCACTGGGTTCCAGCTGGGATATCCTAGCTGCCCATGTCATGTTCAGTGGTCTTGAGTCTGGTGGCTACTGTGTGCTTGCTTTGGTAGCTTGTGTGCCTGCTTCGGGAGCTCCTGCATTACTGATCTACCTCACCTGTACCTCATCACACTGCTCTATTTTACTCCAGCTTAACCTGGAGTTTACTGTCTGTTCACAGTTTTTGCCATGTGAGCCCCTCTGGCTCCGCTTCCAGTCTCCATTTTCCAGGAGAAAGCCTGTCCCTGACCTGGACACACTTTCCTGTTCTATGGACTTTTAACCTCCTGAATGCCATTTGATTTCCCCTCACTCTTCTGCTTGTGTTGTTTACTGTTGGACTCTGCCTTCTAAACCAGAGCCATTCGATGTGTTCCTTTATTTAAGTTTCCTTGAATAAAACCCTAACAAGCTACTTCTGCAAGGGTTCCACATTCCAAATGTGATAAGTGTATTACCCAAATATTTTGTAAATGTTGTAAATATTTGATGGTGCTTTTGATGAGCCAAAATATGTAGCTTTAGACCAAAATAAGATAAAACATTATACAGCATGAAAATTGAGAATGCTCCTAGTTTTGGACAAGAAAACAGATCATACTGAGATTCTTATCTTTAGTTCAGTTGCATATAAACAGGGTTGTTATTGTCTTGGGAAATCTGAGCACCATGAATGACCTTACTGAGCTATCTGCTAAAACTCAAGGGTGACATGAGGGAAACATCTAAGCAGGAGAAGACTTCAGCAAAAGTAATTTTTTTTTTCTTTTCATCAGATGTCAATGTTTTCAATGGGAAACTACAAAGATGTTAAAGAGGGCTCTTGATTTTTTTTCTTATGGGTTAGGGTTAAGTTTAGGGTTAGGGATCAGTTGATTGGTTTGTCACAATAGGTGCCTTTGCAAGGACCAAAGAGAAAGGAAAGAAAAAAAAAGATTTCCAGCTTCTTTGTAGTGTCTTCCAGCTGTCTTTTTTGTAGTGGGTCCAGCTTCCATTCATAAATGTTCTCCTGCTCCACCATGTGGATGGCTGAGCATAGAGTGTGTCAGCATAGAGTGTGTCAAATTTTTCTGAATGAATCCGTCAATATCTCACAGATTTATCTAGATGAAATTAAAAAAATTTGTCGGATACCATTTAAAGCAAAAATACAACAATACATGAGAACTTCGGTATCTCAGACATCCTTGTATACGTCTCCTTATGCTTTGTCATTCTTTTTCACCTCCCTTAGGAATAAAAAATATTTAACCTTTGAACACTGGGTGTCATTCTTACCAGAACCTTTCATTATTTTTCTTTTACAACCAACTTGTCAGTGTTCCAAAGGCAGTTCACTCAGAGGGTTGAAATGCTCTTCCTTTTTTTCTTGGTTTCTATGCTTTTCCTGCAGGAGAGCTTGGGTCAAATGTAAATTCATGTTTGATATTTATGTATTCCTATGTGAGTCACATTTCTTATGCCTTCTTATGTCCCTGCAGTCACGGGGAAGCCGTTCTTTGTGGTGTCAAGTTTTGTCCATCGCTGGCCCTTTGGCTGGGGGGGCTGCCGCTTCTACGGCTGGGCCGGCTTCTTCTTTGGCTGCGGCAGCCTCATCACCATGACTGTGGTCAGCCTTGACAGATACCTGAAAATCTGCCATTTGAGATATGGTGCGTTAAGAGCCCAGTAAATACTGGGAATATTACTACCATTACGCTTGATCTGGAATCGCTTGTCCTATCTGTAGTTTTTTTATAATTTATTTATACAATACTTCTGAAAGCTTTAAGTATTTTTGATGCTGAAGAGTATTTTAATTTCATATTTCTTAGTGCTATAGAAGTCTGAGGTATTTTAGGATCTTTTATAGCTTTGTTCATCTAAAAATCCTTTGTTTCAGCTTAGCTGCATGGAACTAACCCTACACACTCTTTTTAACCAGGTTTAAACAGATCAAATATAAAAAAATGGAATGCTAGTTGTCCACAAGGCATTATCACTTTCCTGGATAAAGCCTAGTCCTAGACTCTCAGTGGAAAAGATACTGTAGTACAGGATTAGGATAACACCATGTCTGGGACACCAGCCCAATTTTTGTGGGTGCTCAAAGCAATTCATGCACACATAACAAAACATATGGAAAACCCAGCTCTAGTAAAAATATTTGGAAAAATGTCTGGTTTCTCATGTTTTATGTTTTATAGGTGCAAGTATTGAACTGAACAGTTTTGCCTTAGGTTTGAAGAACTGCTGACAATATTTCTACTATATAATATTGGTTGTTCTTGAAAGCATCATATTAAAGCATCAATTTAAAGGAAATGACAATGCATACAAATAAGTTAATGTATACAGTGTTTACAGAACTTAAAAAATTGTTCACTCAAACACAATGGCAATAATTACCTTTGACGTGCTTCTAGTAGTGTCTTATCATCCAACCGCAAGAGGAGAGTGCTGAGAGTGTTGTACAGCAGTGTTTTTACACATTTCTTCATTAAATAAGATTCCATTCTGGCAATCACTATTCAGTCCTTCATGAAGCAGAATGAGGTGCTTGTGTAGGATTTTAACAGACACTGGTGTGGAATGGTTATCATAGAGATGCTGATTTAAAAATAAATTGCAGTGGTCTCCTGGAGCTGTGCATTTATATCTCTCTGCAAATTGCAGGTACATGGATTAAGCGGCACCATGCCGGGATGAGCCTTCTCTTTATCTGGCTGTATGCAGCCTTCTGGGCCACCATGCCACTTGTGGGCTGGGGCAGCTACGCTCCAGAACCGTTCGGCACCTCTTGCACACTCAACTGGTGGCTGGCCCAGGCCTCTGTAGCTGGCCAAAGCTTTGTCATGTCCATCCTCTTCTTCTGCCTCATCCTGCCCACGGTCATCATCGTCTTCTCCTATGTCAAGATTATCATCAAGGTGAAGTCTTCTGCTAAGGAAGTGTCCTACTTTGACTCACGGAACAAGAACAGCCACAATCTGGAGATGAAGTTAACTAAGGTGCATAGGTGATCTTTACAAACATCTGATGCCCTAGAAGGAATTTGCTTATTTGTAAGGGTGTTTGTATGTGTCTACATATACATTCTGATTACAATTAAAACATATTGTGTAAACCTATAATAATACAAACCTATATAATTGGTTTATTGGTATAAACAATATTTAAAAGGAATAATCACCTGTAAAAATGTATGTATGAATTCTGTATACATAGATATTTTTGTTTCAGGTACTGAATTGTACGAATTATGTCATTATCCTTCTGTCCTGCAGGTGGCGATGTTGATCTGTGCTGGATTTTTGATAGCATGGATTCCATATGCGGTGGTATCAGTGGTGTCTGCATTTGGGGAGCACAATTCAGTGCCTATTCCTGTCTCAGTCATACCAACCTTACTGGCCAAATCCTCTGCTATGTACAACCCAATCATATACCAGGTCATTGACTGCAAGAATAGTTGCACAAAGTACGGCTGCTTCAGAGCCTTGGGTAAAAAGAAACACTACAAAACCACAAGGTAAGATTTGAGCATTTTATGTTTTCTATTAACATCTGTGGGTTGTATTTACATCTGTGCCTAATTGGAAAAACTTAGCATGCATACCATATATAGCCATCTGTTTCCATGCACAATTTTTGTTATCCTCTCTCCACACTTCAGCGGTCAATTTCTGATGACAGGGTTGCGGTTGATTTGATATTTTGGGCAGTTTTTGTCTTCTCAAGCCAGAAAGAAATAACTCCAGCAGCACTTCTGTGTCTGACACACTTGTAGCAGCACCGGCAACACATGCAGTTTCACTGCTGTGCTGAGAATGATCCACAAGACCAATAATGTCTGTTCAGTGGTGGTCCTGTGGTCAGAAACTGATTTGAGATGTATGGGGCGTATGGTGGTTGATAAACTGTGTTCAGCTACAGTGACTACAATTCATAACTCTTGACCAATATAGTAACAGATATACTGAGCTAATAGTAGAAATATGTACAAAAGACACTAATCTTATTTCACTAGCCTCTATTTGTGCAAATACTCATCACATGGAGTTTTGGAGTAGAAAAGGAATTAAAATCCTGCCGATTTGTTTCACGTTGGGTGTGAAAACAGTTAAGAGAGGTGTGAAAATAATACTCTAGTGAAACGAAGCCAATTATGGGACTATACATTTGAATAATTTAAATAAATAAAAAATATAAACTCATATGTTATTTATCAAAAGTAGTTTCATTTAAAGTATTTCATTTCAATAGCAAATGTCTATCTTCCAAAGTCTTTAAAGACAGCAGTCAAGTACAGTTACTTAACTAGACTAGTGTTTCCACATTTATCAGTTGCTTTTAAATCACTGTTTGTTTCAGCATCATACGCTTCAGTGTACCTTATTATATTATATGTATCATGAGTATGAAAGATGCTCATAGGGAGCCACAGACAACACATTTCTCAAGTTAGAGAATGTCTAACCTTGTTCTATTTAATGATGTCAGTACTCTTGCATTTCACAGGCTATATACCATCTCTGCTTCCATCAAACAAAGGCCAACTAACGAAACTCAAATTGAGATGTGAGAAGACTCATGCAGCTGACTCAGATACTGCACTGGACATTTTCCCTCTCTGTTATTGTCCTCCGAACAATCCAGTGACTGAATTGGCCTGCTCTGTTGCTGTAGTCTTTCTATAGTGTACCTAAAGAGTATTTGGGTATTATCCCTGGATGTGCAGGCTGATCCTGTGGTTAAGAAAATGTATTTTTATATTTTGTACAGTTACTACCATTTATTGTGTCTCTGTCCAAACAAAACCTTTTATCTCCAAAATGATCTCATTTATCATAAAATAACACAATGTAACGAGTGACTGGTATTCTGAACGTATATTTAAAGAATAAAAAGCAACAAACATTTAGATTTTGTCACAACCACAACCATATATTAGTGGATTAGGCTTAATTAAAAGTTCACTTTGACTTGAATGGAATGTTTAAAATAGAAATGGTAGTATCAGATATTTCAAGGGTATACTAGCATCACTTGAATTTATAATTTGAGATAAATCCGAGGGTGTTTTCAGACCCACCTTGTTTGGCATGGAGCTTTGAAACTTCCATTATTTGGGTTCGTTTTGACAGGAGTGAACTCTGTCCACACTTAGGTGTGCACTAAACAGCTGATGTTGTGCCAGAAACCATGGATACGCCTTCAAAGTTAAACTGAACTCAATGCGCTTTTGGTTGGATTAATTATTCTGAACAGCTGAGCATGCTTTTCCTCAGTGCACACCAGCACCCTTATAATCTGTCTGTTTTAAGATATCACTCCTTACAACCTTTCATATTGTTGTTTTGCAGCACGAGCTGCTGCTGCAAAAAAATAGCACATAAGCAATAGCAAAGAATCTGCTTTTGAACTGCAGACCGTATTTAAGGGCCTGGCATAAAATTTAAATTATGCATAATCTTTTTAATCAGTCATCAATACATATAAACCAAGTAAGGTTTACTTTTATTGCCCTGGTTATGATACATTTAGACATGATCCTTGTATCAAGATTATACCAGTAGGAAAATAAGAGTACTATAGTGAAAGCTAAAACAAAAAGTAGGTTATGAGAGTAATGTAATGTGAGAGTAACAGAGCACCTGTATCACCTTTATATTTCTGATTAGTAAAGAAACACCTATATGTATAACTTAAATTAGCCACAGCATTGTAGACTGAAGGAACCAAATGAAACCCAGACTTGTGTCGACAAACTGGGAAGCAGGCTCAGTTAGTGTTCTTTACGCTAAAGAATTATAAGCAGGGTAAATAATTGGTCTCAAATATGCTGTAGCAGTAAAACACAATGCACTGAATAAGAGTTATTTTGCTTTTAAATATTTTGGCAAATCAGGCTTGCTCTGGGTAATGTGCAATGTTATTTAAAGGGACACTTCGATTTTATATTACACGTTGTGTTAAATGTCTGACACTGTCAGTTTGCGCTAACACCTTCCCTACTGCATGTAGTTTATAAATGAGAAAGTGAAAATGCAAGTACTGGTGTGCAAATATTTTCTACATTTTGGCTATGATGTGCTGCTTGGTGCATACCTAGTGGAGAAACTGTCCCAATAATGACCCTGTGTATGGGGATGATTTGAACAATATATGAATATTGTCATTTTTTTGAACACAAATGAAATAAAGTACTTGACAAAATCTGGATTAAAAGATGCTGCTCTGAAATGAAAATAAAAAAAAAGATGTTTAACAAGGACATAGTCAGACAAGGCATCGAAGCACCACTTTTCTTAAGCACAAAAATCCTACTTGAATGCTAATAGCCCCCCTTTATGGAGAATTCACAGCCTGCTAAACATGAAGGAGTGAGTGAATGAGTTATGAGTCAGTCCATTGAGTGCTTTACATCTAGATCAGTAGATACCAGCTGCAAACTTCAGGAGCAAACAGAAAAGCCCTTACAATTAAGCTTATATAAAAGTAACATACGTTTGTGATAATTTTTGTAGATATTGCTTTTCTAAAATAGGATGAGCATATAAGAACAATCCTTCAATTTGTAGTGCACAAATATTGTTGAATTGCCACCTGCTGTGATGCAGATCCACTCCAGACTTTAGCCTCAGGTACTTACTATGCTAAGACTTTTTATCTTAAAAAAAGTCAAAATAAAACAAGCTTGCTGTTTTTGCTTAATCGCTTGTTTAAAACTGGCTGTTTTAGGTAAAATGCATCTGAATGATGATTTGCAAACTATAGCCAGACTGAACCAATTTAACCAAAGATTTCAAATAGCATCATAAAGTACACAATCAGAATTCTCATACAACTGAGGATATTATTGAAGTTCGATCTCTAGGGTACAAAAAATGTTCCAAAATATCACCTTGCAATCAAGCAAACCTAAAGAAAACAAATACATCTAGTAGAAAGCTTATGTATTGATTCAGATTTGTTTGTACATTTTGGAGGATTTCTGATAAGGATTCTAAGCGATATTCTAAAGCTGGTCTCAGAAGTGTTCAAATAAGGATTTTGCTATGGTGCTAATAACTGCTTCACATTTTTGCATTTGTTAATGATGCTACTTAAATCTATTTCTTAATTGTGACAGATGTAATAGTTATAAGTACACTGCTGAAGCTATTTTAGCTCCTGTTGTTTAGAAAGCAGCTTTTCTAAAAATCCCTGGCAGGTCTGGGACTTTAAATAGCTGTAAGGTATATATATACATATAAAAACTATAATATTCATTTCTTTGTGTATTGTATTTTCCACAAACGACTAAGAAAAAGAGAAGTGAGCCAGCTTGGAGACTGACACATAAATGAAATTAGACTGTGTCAATAATGGTGGACTCAAAAAGCAGAAATTCTGCTTACTCATTTCCACATACAGAACTCCTTGATGCTTTTCCATTGGTTTGTAGTTTGAATATTATACTGTACCATTCCCAGTGTTCTTTGTGAATATGTGTTTTCCAAAAAGTGCTGGCACAGTTTTAACATAATATTTGGTTCCATCAGTTTTCTCACATTTCTTTTTCCCTTCACACACCTAAATTAGTTTTACTTGTCTGAAGTACCTGATGGCTACATTTGTGGTTTAAGGTTTGTATTATGACTGATGTAAATCTGTCATCTACAGTTAAATATGTAATTACATCACTAATGTTACTTCACAAATGTTACTGTATACTGTAATGCACACTGGAATACTCAGTACAATGTATCAAAAAAAAGAAAACAATACAACATTAAAAAAAAATTATCAGTGTCTAATGACTAAAAATATATTATTTTGATACAGACGTGAAGCATCCAAATATTTTGAGAAATGTGCTTATCCAGGGGTGTTAAAGGGAGTTTGTTCCACTTGACTTCAGTCTCCCTTCTCCAGCAAAGACTACCACTTGATGTTGCAATAGTGAAGTTAGATATTGATGTTGATTGGTTCTGGAACACAAATAATCAATTCAACTAATCCCCATGGTATCCCAGAGAATATAGCTCTATCACTTCATAATCCAGTACTGGTGAGTTTATACCCTTCTGGTTGACACTCAGTATTACTTGGGATTAGAACCCATGACTTCCTTATTACAGTGTGAACACCCAAACCACTAGGTTACCAGCTGCCCCTTCTCTATGGAAAAAAAAAATTGTGTGTACAACAGTGTCAGCACTGGGAACATTAAGCTGAAATCACTATCATTTGGAGGGGTGTTTAAATACATCTGGCAAGCCATAAGATTATTTGAAAAACAATTTTCAAATCTATTCTTTGCCTTGAAGATGTAATATCTCCTTACACACACTAGAGAGCACTGTTTTATTAACTGGAACAGACTGTACTTTGTGTTACTGGACTGCCTGTATTGTAGTAACAGCCAGTTGATGGACAGGATTGAGTAGATTAGCTAAACCCATGCTCAAATTGAGACATGGTTGATTAAACAAGGTATTAAACTAGAAAAACAACTTTTATAGGAAAAAATATATTTGAATACTGGGTACTCTGTAGAACTATCCATCTCTTTTTAGATTCCTTTTGGTCTAAGATGGTAAAATTTGAAAGCAGGTGATGAGATCAACAGCGGTAAAGTGAAGGTACTGGATAAGAAAAAGAAATTGAATTTAGTCAGTCTGAAAGGTTAAAAAAGTAGATTATCTTTCTTGGATATATATAATTTTCGGGCCTTTTAGTGATAAATTATTAAATTATTAATTTTGTAACATAAATTCCCATATAAAATATAATAAAAAAAATGTATACTGTCTACAGAACAGTGAAAGCGTGTCTTGGCATGTTAAGGTACAGCTTCTTGAGCGTATTGTCCATTGCTGAACTGTATTTACTTTGCTTATACCAAAAAAATGACAGTGAACACTAAAGAAAACATGCTTTCATGAATTACATGATTCTATGTAGTGGTAATTTCGGTATTTTACATTCTAGCACTGCAGAAGACAGCAGTTCATTGCACACTTTACAGTACATATCCAGGTTTACCTTTACTTTTTTTAAAGAGTAATGTATTAAACTGAGTTCAAAATAAGATTAAAATGTTTTGAGAGCATATTTAGGGTTTATGCTATAAAAATAGGCAATTTTAGGCAATTATTTTTACCACATTACAAATTTGCAGTTTTTCCACAACTCACATTGGCTCCTGGAATGTAACCCCCACACATTTCAGGGGGTTATTTTATGTCCACATCTTCGCCTGTAACAGGCATGCTCAAGTCTGGGCTGACCAGGAACATCTTGGCGATGTGGAAAACTTTACTTCATCAACAGTTTCATTTAAAACTCACCCTAAAGCAGAACTTATCTATTGTATTAAGGTCTTAAAAGGTCTTAGAAATGCCTGAAATCCTCAAGTCCTTCTGTAAAATGCATTGCCATCAAGTCTACAAGGCCTCATTTGCTAATGACAGTCGGGTGAAAACACATGCACCAACAGGAGACTATCCTCACATTCAGTCCTGGAACTTATGTGGTTGAACACTGTAACATTACATTAACAGGTACAGAGCATATATGAGCCTACTCTGAACCATGGCACTTCGCTCAGAGTGGGCTGTAACAATGGTGGAGGTCATTTAACACGAATGGCTTTACTGGCAGTTTATTGTGTGACACAACAAATTAATTGCCACATAATGGTTCCCATTACAGATCTTTCAGGCCACTGCCATCAATTTGTCATGAAATGTTGAGGTGGCCCACGATAGGAACTCTGCTTTTGAAAAAACCGGAGAGACTCAGGGGACACCAGCACATGAAAGGCGGCAGAAAATCCAGGTCTTCCATGAATATTTGATTCCCTCAGAGAGCTGAGTACAGCTTGTGGAGGCTGCGAGATTCTGCCAGACGCAGCACAAACACACAGAGGAGATGGCAAGTGCCTGACCATGGTTCTGACAATCTGGTAAGGCTTCCAATTAGCACAAATAAATCCTTCTCAGTCTCAGTTCTTCATACAGTTTATAACA
>JBBKCR010000148.1:12416342-12432041 GCA_037577295.1 Ladigesia roloffi | reverse complement strand
GTTCCGGTCTGGACCTGCCTTCCTTCCCCACACCCGAGGCAGTGAACGGTGCACGGCTCGCAGCCCGCACCGTTACAGACAGCATATTAAAATGTGATAAAATAATATGCAAGAGAATGTAAGAGAATTTTGGCTTTGATAGGAATTATCCTAAAATTATTCCTTTAAGTAACAGCCTAAACACCCTGTATCTTTTGAGCCAAACATTCAGGGATGCCTTATATCTTTAAATGAAAAGGATAAGTACTCCAGCCCCTAGGCAAACTTGTAAGTACACACACGAAGGGCTTGAAGCCTGGTCTCTGCAGAGAAGTTATGAGAACTGGGGAGAAGATCAACTCTGAGTTTCCCTGCACTTTCATCTTTGCAAGCAAAGGGATTTAACATCATGCGTACATTCCTTCTTAACAATCAGCCCGTTCACACTGGCAAGTGCAGACACAGCTGAGACTAAGATGACACTTAGGTGAAAAATATGCAAGACCTGCCTCCTTTCTGAAGGCACTGAAGTGCAAACACGTCATTCTACAGTATCAGAGCGCAATGTAATTGCAAGCCCCCACGAGTAGATTCATTTGGGCAGGGAAGGGGGAAAGGTATTACGAAGACTTGTTTGTTCTGACTGGCAACTAGCTATTTCACATTACCCATTTAATGGGAAGTGCTTTGTGTAGTTATACAGCATTCATTTTTTTAGCTATAGTAATAATACAGCTGATGTGTAATATGGTAATAATAATAATGACATATCTTCACTTTACTTGAACTAGCATATCTTTATTAGCAATCCAGTCTAGTTACACAAATATCTACTCATCAAATTAATACTGTAACATCACACGTAATCAACATCAAGTAAATAAGAAAAATGTGAAAAAATTGAATTGTTTACAGTTGTGCTCATAATTTTTTACCATGGCAGATTTTATGATTTCTTGACCATTTTCCAGAGAATACAAATGATAACACAAAAACTTTTCTTTCACTCATGGTTAGTGGTTGGCTGCAGCCATTTATATTCAAACAACTATGTTTAATCATAATCACAACACAGACTCCCCTAATGATTTCAAAAATATACATACACTTACATACTTTTAACATCAATGACAGCACAGAGACAAGCATCAAACCTTCTGGTTTATGATGATGAGACTAAAATTGAACAGCCACACAACATTTTCAGAGAGTTCTGTATTTCACCTGAAGTTATTTGTAGGTTTTTCTTTGCATCCCAAACTATTTTCCTGGCCATTGTTACTGAAATTGTTTTGGTCTTCCTGACTGTGGTTTGGCTTCAACCCCTAATTTTCCACTTCTTATTTCGAGTTTGAACTCTACTGATAGGCAAACTGGAAATTTTCTAATATCCCTTTCCTGTTTTATAGAGTTCAACAACCTTTTCCTGCAGATCCTTTGACAATTCTTTTGCTTTCCCCAATCCAAAAAACGTCAGGGCCTGTCAGGAGTCCAGAAACTCATTAATTATAAGCAAACAGATCACAGGTGAAGATGGATATTATTAATAGCCATTCAAACCTATTCATGTCAAGTTGTGTGCATGTTCTGAGGCCAAATCACCAGTGTATGTAAACTTTTGTTCAGGGTAATTTGGGTAATTTGCAGTGTGATTAGAGTAAACACAGTTTGTTTGACAATAAATGGCTTCAGCCAACAACTAACCATGAGTGAAATAAAAGTTTTTGTGTAATCATTCGTATTCTCTTAAGAATGGTTAAAAATAAAAAAATCTGCCAGGGTATGGAAATTTATGAGCACAACTGTAGATTGGGAGATAAGAACATTTTAGATGTGATCATATGTAACCACACCCACTATGCCTTTAATATGAGCATATGCACACTGTATGGACAAATGTATTATAGCACACCTCTTAATCATTTCATTCAGGTGGCCACTTACATCCAGTGGATTGCGATCTACTGTACCAAGACATTTTGAACAACATCATGCTTCCAACTTTGTCTACACAGTTTGTAGAAGACCCTTTTTTATTCCTGCAGGACTGTGCTCCAGTGCACAAACAAGATCCATAAAGATACGGCTGGATGAGTTTGGTGTAGAAGAACTTGACTGGCCCACACAGAGTCCTGACCTCAGCCCCTTCCAACACATTTGGGATGAACTGGAATGGAGATTTTGAGAAATTATCTAAAATCTTGGACATTGTGAAAAACCTATCCAAGAAGAGTGGAAACTGTCATAACAACAAAATGGGATCAACTTCATATTAAAGTCTATGTATTAGACTGCAATATCATTAAGGTCCCTGTTAATGTAATGGTTAGTTCTCTCTATAATTTTGTCCATACTGTGCATATTGCCTAAATTTCATAATCATGCCAGAGGTAAATACCATTCACTTTTGAAGTCTGTGTTTAATGTAATGTCATTAAAAAACTGTTGGTGCAATGGTCAGGCATCCTAATACTTTTGTCCATGTAGTCTATATTTCACCGTGAATAACACCAATTGACACAATAAGAAAAAATGGGCATCAAGACACAATGTTTCTTAGACAAAGCTTTTTAATGAAAATTGAACTTGTTTTCATATAAAAGGAAAATGTACATCATATTATTTATAGCTTCAACATAGCAGGCAGTAGAAAATAGTTCACAATGAAAATATTCATAGCATTCAAATGCATACCTCTAATAAATTCAGACTTAAACATTCCTTTACAGAATCAATTCACTATGGTCTCTATGGTCTAATTTTTGGCTATTTTGGTTCATTTTGCACGCTACAAATGTTTAATAACATTGTGTGAGATTCCAGAAATGTATTGACTCGGTTGAAGCTGCATAACTGAATGGACAGTGTTCTGGAGATCTTTGCTGTGTGTCACCAGAAACAAACAAACAAACAAACAAGCAAAAAAACAACAACCAAGCAACAAATAAAAAATGTTGCATCAGTGGAAGACTGTTATTAGTGTTTCTATTTTATGGCCATTTGTAATGCATTTATTTTATTATTCTCTCTGTAATGTGTGAGTAATGCCTTTGCTATATATTATTAAACCTTAAAACCTCAGATAGTATTTTTAGTTATGAACATATCCACAGCCTGTTCTCCAAAAACAATACATAAAATAAAGTATCTGTTACATATGTTTTCTTTTTCTTTTGTTTCCATTTTAGTTCTGTTTTTTTTGCCCCCTCAACCCAACAACACACCCACTTTTACTTTCTCTCCCCTGTTCAGTGACTATGACAAGCTCTTAAACAGATATTCTATACAGCTTATCTGGCATGCTTGGTGTAAGAAGTGGACCTGTTTTTGTTAGCTGCTGTTCTTTTTTTTCTTTCTCTCATCAGTCTTTTTTAAAGAGCACTGAAGCAACCGAGAGTGAACAAAAAATAGACTTGCTGCAGATAAATTATGTAACCCAATTAAGGCAATTCATTGAATTAAAAACCTGCAGTGACTGAATGTCTACACAGTAGTCAGTGACAAGAAAAAAAAAACACAAGTGGAGGGGGTAGGGATCAAGAAAGGCTTTGAAGAAACAAGCCATGAAAAAACAGAGGCTGGATTATTGAACAAGGCAGAGCCAAAAATAGCCCTGAAAAATCATAGCAAAGCCCACAATTCTACAAGCGATCAATTTTTGGCATTGTAGTTTAACCAAATCTGCTGCTCTAACAACTGCTCTCTGTATAAAGAAACAATGCAAATTGTATCGAAGTCCTATCTTATGTAGGCTTCTATTGATTTGTTTATCTAAAAAATGACACATAGTGTCATTTGTGAGAAGCCCCCCTCAAATGAAGCACCAAAACCTACTGCAGAAAATAATCAGCCTGCTTAATGAGTGACAAACCAGCTGCAAAAGGTGCTTTGCATCTAAAGTGGGCTTGACTGACCAGTATCAAACCATGCTGAGCCTACCTAAGATTCTAAAACTTAACTATTACAAAACTTGGAAGCTTTAAAAATAGGATGCAGGATGAAAAAGGAAAAAAAATGCTGTATTCATAACAGCTCTAATCCCCAGCTTTACTCTCTGCAGGTATCCCAATTTATGATCTTGATGTTAATGAAGGTTTAGTTCTCTTACCTGTGTCATTACCTGTGAGGGTTACTTAAGTGCTCCAGTATAATGGATTACAGTGAGCAGACCTGCCAGATGTATGGAACATTGAACCCATCACGCTACGACTACGCTAGTGACCTTTAAAATCAATGGCTTTGATCCCCCCCACAGATGCTAGCAAACTTTAATAAAACCTAGTCATCATCACAGTGTTCTGAAACCAACCACTCCGCCATGCTTTGGTGCCAAACATAAAAAGAACAGCATGGTGTAAATTTACAATTTGTAAGCTGTATGTAAAATTTTATGTAATCTGGAGAAACATGTACGAGGGACAGCAAATTTTTAAACCGGTCACAAGAAACATTGAATCTTCTTTAGAAATTAAATACTTAACATTGTACCCCGGTCCCTTAAGATAAGGCTGAATATGGAAATTACTGAATGGAATACAATTTTCAACAAGATTAGGTTACTTTCAACACAACGATGATCTGAAAATACTACATATTGCAGATAATATGGCACAACTGAATCTAAATTCATGCATGTAGCTGACGCCGACCTAGAGTAGATTCAAAATACAGCAAGACTAATTAATACCAAAGGTTAAAAGGTCTTATCATTTGTTTTGACTGTTTCTTCTTGAACTCAGAAGCTGAAGACATTCAACGCTTACCTAAAATCATCTAGATAAGCAATTTATCCATATACTGTAGCCTATACTTATGGTAGGAATTAGCTCATTGATTTCAGTGGTAACAATTTTGCTTAGATACAGCAATTTCCTTAAAGTGGTTCTTGATAATAGACATTGAAGTTCATATTCTAACAAGGTACTTATAGTGATTTACTGATAGCACTTATGTGTACACAGAACAAACATGTAACATCTACTGGTCAGTATAAACAATAGCACTTTCAAATCAAACCTCTTAGAACTCCTAAGGAGTTTTTTACAAATTGTTTCTATATTTTAAAGGCTTTCAGAATGAGGTGAAAATGTGTGCCGTTTTTAATTTCATTTTCGCGTACAGAGTGTGGCTCACTGAATAAAATTCGTAATGTTGTTTACATCGTGAATAAGGAAGAAGCATGCAGTTGTAACATGCAGTGAGTTATTGTACTGGCTTGACTCTTTCTAGCTGCAAAAAAGAATGACATTGAAAATAAATCAAGCACAGTATATAACTGTATCGTCTTATTGCTCTGTAGTGCGGATGTCCAGATCATGGAAAAATGTGCTGGTGTGTAGTTTGTACAGGTTTAGAAGCTCAAGTTTTTTTGGGATGTGCCTCTGATAATAACATTTCTAGAACTTTTTTTTTTCAGAATGAATAGAACATATTGCGTTGGAATCACCCTTGGCTGTAGTGCTTCAATATTTAGACACATATAATCACTCAGGTAGCTGGAGGAAAGCAAAATCTTTTGGTTCGTAATGCTCACGCTGTACTTGACTAACTCACAGCCAATTTCAAATGACTCAGAGCCATAGCAGGTAGCCATTTTCTAAATGGCTTAATGGGCAGTAAGCTACCCATTACATTTACAAAATAAAAATGAAATATCTCTTATATATCCCCTTCTTTGCTCCTAGTTACAATGCAATCAGCTTTCAAGCTTGGGCATCACTTTTGTACATGATACTTACTACAGCTTAGTGTAGGATGCACCTTTACTTAAGTATTCAGAGTTAGGTGCTCCTCTGCAGTTATTTGATCATTTACATCTGCCAAATAGGTACACATTGTAGGTTTACAATAACTGACAGTAGCTCATCTGTGGCTACATGAATTATCAGCCTGCCACTACCCTTTTCACCCAAAACATGATGGTGGTGCAGTGGTTGGGGGTGCACCCATGCAGCAGAAATACAACAAAGAACTTTTGCTGCATATTTGGGTCACTCAGATTTTTGCTACTTGTCACAATAGAAACATGTCGGATTAGTGGGGCATAAACATTGTGTGGTGGGACACTGTTGCCATACATAATCCCCTGACTTCAAGGCGGCATGGTAACACAATGGAAATGTACTATGATGTTCCACAAATTTGACTTGCTCCCCTATGTCAGGAATGCCATTTTACTGCACTTGCTAAATCCTGAGCTTTGTAAATTTATTTCACATTTTCCAAGTAAAACACGTACTCTAGACATTTCATTTTGATTGCTATTTATTTTATTATTTTTTTCCTGCTCTTCTCATCAGGTGAGAAAAGAACTCTTTCTGCTGTTATGTTAGTTTAAACTCTAATATCTATATTAACTTTATTTGCAGTCACCGATGCTTTCTCTCCAGCTGCTGAAGTTGATATAATATAGTCACGGAACCATGGTAGCACAGTATTGTGCTGGTGCAAGTGTATCAGACACAGCAGTATTTTACACATTGTGAACGCTTAATGACACTGTATAGACATCCACTTAAAGACTAGATCTAATATATTTTTCCCCGCACAATTTGTCAGTCATTCTCTAGTTCTTCATCAGAGTTCACATGATCACTGTTGGTAGACTACTTTTTACAGCCCAGCCACATCACTGACATTGCCCAACATTACACTCTCTAACACTGGTGCAGCATATGCTTATTAACATGTTGGTTTCACGTCAGCTGAGCAGAGAAAGGTTCACAACCCAAGTAATCCCTGATCAGAAAGAGTCCTTTGCCTTTAATGGAAAGGGTAGAAGAGGGCTGATAAATGTATGGCTATAGTCAGTGATTGCATACCTACAAAAAGCATACACACAAAGTAGAGAGAGCTCATAAGCTGCCAATATAGAAATAGAACTTTTGACTTTGAATAGAATGAATAGAATTTACTTCGGACTGCTGTCTGTGCATGTTCACTTGCTACCTGGCATAAAATCGACAACACAGCCACTCAAACATACAAAAAAAAAAAAAAAATTGTGTAGAGGGAAAGCTTGGGTCACATCTTACTGTATTCCTGTGTAATACAGTCATAGTAATATTCACAATATATTGGCTATAGTTATAAACAAGTTTGTGAATATTTCCACATTGCCACCATTTTGTTAAATATCACATGATGCTCTGATAATGTTTCAGTACTAAGGATGAATGATTTTAAATGAATACAGGATCATACAAGCTGGCCAATTTGATGTCACCTTATGACAACTGGCAAATTGAACAAATACAAATCGCCTTAAAATATGACACAAAAGTTAGTGTTCTTCAACAAAATAAATAAACAATGGCTTTAAGTAAGATCCTTTAGCATTAATTCTATTTTATGGAAATTTTAATGGATAACTAACCATTAAAGTGCATTTTTTTGGCTATCCAAAGAATATGGATGGAAAAAAGTCTCTTAGTTCAGTGGTCCAGAACTGGTGACTTTGATTTGTGAGAGTATGTTGATGTGAATTAAAGCAGCTAATAGCAAAGCTGTACCAGAGATAGAAGGCCTGGCCTAAGAAAATGTACTGCTCCTGGCAGAATGGTGTACATAGATCATGCTGTTGTAAAACCCTCCTAAAATCACCTATGAGAAAGAACACTAATTGTTTCACTGTTTTATCTAATAATTCATAATATCTTAAAATATTACCTAAATAATTTCATTTATTTTATTTCCTAAACTGACATCATTATCCTTACCAATTCTATCTTGTAAATTGCTTGAAGGATATTTTTGACCAAAGTGATTATAATTGTTTCTCAGTGTGAGTGTGAAATACAAAGCATCTATGCTATGACAACTTTAGGTGAATACCTGAAAGTGTGATTTAGATACCAAACACTACTCTTGTCTGTTGAAAGTTGAACATTGTTTATGAATTGAACTGATCCATTGAGTGTGCAGTTGACATTCTAGAATTTATTACTGGCCACCTCAGCTTAGTGTCTCTTTATTTTTGGACTTGGCCTTTTTATAATAAGATAGATTTTCAGATAAAAAAAAAAACATATGCCTTCATTTGTTTAAAAAAATATAAAAACCTATACAATTACTTTACAGTTCATGTTTTTTTTTTTCTGATTGTGTGCACAACAGAAACCACAGATAGCTCTTTAATTTACTGAAAATATGATATCAATAATGCATTAGAAAATAACCCAAATAACCAAAAAACATATTGTAGCACAGTTCTCTAAATGTGAAACCAAAGAAAAATGCATATTAACTAAATACATGCATACATACACAACATGCGATAGACAGTATTTTTGGGAAGAAAATGATTTTTTGTATGCATTTATTTTCTTCATATAGCCTATTTAATTTTCATGCCCTCTTCCTACACAAGTATTTGTATGGCTCACATAATACAGTGATGCCATCATTACTAGACATCAAGTGCATCAACTAAATTATTTTTCAGTGATGGATGTCTAGTTGTACTAGTTATGAGGTCTCTGTTTACTTGCTGGGTTTTTCAAAATGTTGCATTTCATATAGTCTCTAAACCTCTGGTTAGATGGACATGGTGGACATTTATGCAATGATTCAGTCCTGTTTAAACACCCTTTGTCCCACCGATCACCTAAATTCTACAGCACGGGCATAACACCAGCCCCCAAAAAAAGCTAGACTTCACAATGGTTTACTTTATGATTTCAACAAGCCTCCACTGAAGTACTGGATCTGTGGTCTACTTCCGTAACATGTTTTTCTAGAACTTTAGGTTTATTCAAGCTTAGATCCAAACTTTTGGTCCAAATAACTCTACCGGCCTTGTAAACTCTGACCAACGTGATCTCCTGGAGAGGGACCACCTGCCTTTGGAATGACTCTACAAAAACATCCAGTGCTTTGACTGGACGAGTAAGGCCAAATTAATATATCACTGGCAAAGTTCTATCTAACCACTCATGCTACTCTCCACAAACTGATAAAACAGATGTAAACAGTGCATACAATCAATAATGCAAGGCTAATGTTAAAAAGGTCTGAACAGCTAGCTAGCTGTTATTAGCGAATGGCTAATAGCTAGTATTGCACTTGGTAAAGCATAATACAATTTTCATGTCATTTAATCATGTATTCAGTCTGGAAAGCAAATGTAATAGTTGCATGCTGTTCAAGTCAGCATGAACATACAATTAATAAATATTAAAGTGATCACCAATATGTGATAATATTGTCATGTTAAGTCTTTTTAAAATATATGCCGAAAAAACACTGTATTTTGCAACAACAAAAGAGTGTCTTACTGCAACGACTGAAGCTTGACAGCACAGCATTTCTGTTATAATTTGCTGATCTACTTACTAATTACATTGATGTACTTTAATTCCACACTGACAACTTTCCTCTATCGTTCTATTCTTTTGTACATCAAATGAGACTGGGCAATATGAAAACTGCATCCTGATCATTTACACCAGTGGTCCCCAAACCCCGAGCCGCGGACCGGTACCGGGCTGTGGGTCATGTGCTACCGGTTTGCAGGCTGCACAGAAAAAAAAAATCTGTTTTATTTACTATCAGAGTCTAAACAATGTTTTATTTTGAAAGAAGTTTCTGATATTAAACCTGTTCGAGATTAAATAAAGATGATCTATGTATCATCCATTATCTATGTATCAACAAAGGTTGGGGACCACAAATGTACATCACAATGAGGTTTTCTGAGCATATTGTAGATATCGAGAGTACGTAAAGAATAATGATCGACTGCATGCTTTATTAAAGTGTGAGCATGATTTGCCCTGGATTTAATTGGATTGCCCTGCAATGTCTGACAGGTTGGATAAAAAACATCTGATATTATTTTAAACTTTTAAACTATGTTATCACATAAGAAAAACAAATAATATTACAATGCATTGCCTAATGTGGAAATTGCTTGTTCAGCAGGTGCCAAAAATATTATGATATTTTATTTTTTGTCATATCGCCCACTCCATATAAAATCAATAGCCTAAGTTTGATGAAATTAGACAGCAGAATAAACAACTGGTGACAGGTACCAACTTGCTGCTTATTGTTATAATTTGGCAGAATTAAACTGTCAGTCATTCAACTGTTGTTCTATTTTTTCATTTAAACACTTTAATTCAACTTGCCCAGAAATCTAATTTGAGATAATCATCCAAAGCTCCTTGTTATGTTTCTCTTTGACACAGCAGGTTTATCAAAATTGCAAACTATTCTGGACACATACATTAAAATTACCCATGATTTAGCACTGGGCTAATAGTCAGGTACATGCTTGATGCTTCATGTATCACATCTCCAATATGCAACTAATGGTATGGGAACAGATACATTTTTTATAACAGCACAAACAACACACCTTGTTCCACTAAAATGCAGCTCTTCATATTCAGTTGTGCAGAATGAACAGTGTATAACATCTGCTTCGCTCATCTCTCCTGGTTAAAGAACTCAAAGGATGTGCTACATTTATAATAGCTTTAATAACCAATATTTATTTACTTCTACACAGTTGTTCAATTCTTCAGTGGTCTGATATATATATAATTACCCTAATCGCCATTCCTTTCTAAATTTATAGGTTTCTAGCCATGTTTAGGATAGCTATTTATATAAAGATAATGAAAAGTAAAATATCCATTCCAGCCTAATCTTGACCATGGTAATATGAATGTGCCCCCTAATGAACTGTTAGCGAAAAAAAAAAAACAGTATCGTTCATGCTAAATTTATCAATGTTGCAGTGTACTACAGGCTTTGACATATTTCCAATTGTTTCTTGTTTTTACCCAAAAGACTTTGGTGAACTTGTAACAGGAGTCAGGCACCTGCAGATGCAATACACTGCTCTAAACAAAAGGTGCACATTAAAAATACTTTCTAATCTAGAATTCAGGACTGCTGATTGCTGGAACTGTTGAAGGGCATCCCGCTCGAAAGAGCGGCTCTGTTTGGACCCTCCTGGACCTGCTAAGTGCTACATGACATTGCCCACCCCCACCCACTGGACAGGACATGCTTTTCCTGTTTCAACCATGTGGCCAGACACACCCATACATCTCAGACACTGGTCACATGGTCAGGGTTCTCCCTGACCTCGATGCACTCAATCTCCTCCCTCTCCCGCTCCCTCTCCCGCTCCCTCTCCCGCTCTTTCCTCTTTGCCCGCTTCTTCTTCTTGTGTCTCTTCTTGGAGGGAGGGAAAAAAGTCAAAAACACTGGGAGGATGACAAAACAGTGCAACACCGTGCAGCCAGTGGTGAGGAGCGAGCACTTGAACAGTGTGTAGGTCAGGTTGGAAGGCACGAAAAGCAGGGGCATTATGCCTACAACGAAGCACGAGGTGTTCTGCAAGATGGCCGCCCCGTGCTCCTCGAGTGAGATCTTGATGCACTGAGTCCTGGTGTGCTCAGTGGCCAGTACAAATGTGTAAAGGTGGGGGGCACAGTGATCCATAGCGAAGTTGAGAGTATAAATAAGGCACAGGATAGAGATGCTGTCCATGTCTACATTCCAGAGCGTCATGAGGCCTAACACACCCAGCTCCACAGACGTGACGGTCAAAATCAACCAGAAGTTCCCCAGTGGATTGATGACGAGGAAGAAAGTGAGGATAAGGACAGTCAGGACACTAAAGCCTGACGTGAGGATCGGCGAGACGACTGAGGAACTGTAGCGGTCCATGAACACAAAGGTGGGGTTGAAGACAATGAACTTGATGCTATTTATGAGTGAGAGTGGTCGGAGTCTCTCCAGAAGTTCCACCACCTCCTCCCTGGTCTTCTCTGTGGTTCTGGCTACCAAGTACATCCTGGAAGCAATGATATCATACTCGTCCCCATTTTTAGAGAAAATGATATCCTCTGTGAAGTGTTGATACTCTGGGCTCTTCAAAAATGAATTTTTAAGGATGTTTATAAAATCGCTTTTGGTGGATGCACTGACGTTGGCAACCTTCAGATAGTTGAAGTAGTTGTCAATCCATGAAATCTTATTGAAGCCCTGGCCTAGAGTCTTGAGGTGCTCCTGCACTGTGGAGTTCCAGTATTCAATAGGCTCATAGATGTAGAACCCTATCACTGGGCTGTAGTTGCTGAACAGTTTTTGCTGGGTCAGGGCAAACGACACACTAGGTGAATTGCTGGCTAATAGATTCACTATATTGTAGCCATCACTAATTTGTAAACAACCCATGAAGGAAAAAGAGGCATAAATCAAGTAGAGAATCACCACAAAGGGTTTTACATAAGTGTTGGTAATCCACTCTGTGTAATGCTCTCTCAGGAAGTGCTGAATGAAGTGGTTCTGGTAGGGCACACTGTCGTGATGCGTGGAAAGATCATGGCCATCGCTCATCATGGTCTTGAACCATGTGGGCTGGCGATCAAGATACTCTACAGAGGGGATCTTGCAGCAGAAGACGCTGTGGTAGCGGTTCTGCTCCAGCTGGCCGGCAAACACTAGGCAGGAGCCGTAGAAGGAGAAGACGTAGAAGTAATTCACAAGGATGGCCACACACATGCTCTGGCAGAACACCTTCACGGATTCAATGTTGGTGAAAGGACTGGCGCCCATGCCGAAAGTGATGATGTACAGTGAGCTGGTCATGGTGTAGCACACCATCACATCAGCAAAGGCATCTGCCACTCGCTCTTTGAAGGGCAAGTTCTCCCGTGTTCTTCTCCAGCCAGCCAGGAGCTCAAATACTCCTTTGGTTCCATGTCCTGAAACGAAAGACCAGAAAGGCTCATTTTAGACTTGTTCTCTGAATGTTTTATGAATATTCCAGAGAAATATCCATTAGTCTAAGTTGCATAAACAATGAATTGTGAGAAGAAACAAATGTATTTATCACACTTGATTAAACAGTAAAGAGATTTAAGTAATAAGGGTAACTATTCAGATTAACTCTACCAGTAAATGCTATTCCTTCCAGTCGGGCTGGCATAGCTCTGTGGTTTTGTGATGGACAGCAGTAGCGCTTCTGAGACACTGTGAATGTCATTACCTTTGAACATTTGAATAAATTTGACACTCATGCATCTACTAAATATTAAACTGGCTGCTGAGGCCCTAGCTCGTCTTCAATTTGCTCCTTACTGCTGAGTATATGTCTAGTCTGTTACCTTGCTCTACGACATCTCTTTGTCTGACACTAAGGGGAAAAGCTAATTAAGTTTAAAGGATTATGCTGATATAATAAGGTAGGGCTGACTTTGCCTGTTTTTAGCCTTATTACACAGCTATAAGAGTCAATTCGTTTTAATGAATTCACCTCAAAATGCAGAGATGAAAACTGTACTGTAACGCAACATTTGGTTTATTTTCAATTATCCATAAAGTATAAAAATATGGCGTGATAAAGCCTCTTCACATTCTGTAAACAGTTAAGCCACATAATGCCTTTCTGAGACCTAGCCACAATCATAATTTGACAGGTAAAATATTGCATGAAAGTTTCAAGCTGCACACCTGCGTAATCTATCTTGCAAATTCCTCTTTCATGCTCACACTTCACAGCAATCATTACACCAACTATCCATTGAGAACAGTCTTCTCCAGGGATATATGGCTGACAATGTTCAGTTCATTCAATTCAACAAGAAAAGCAAAGCATCTAGGGGGACGGCTAATGCATAAATCCCCATTTGGGTTCAGTTTCTGAGAAGAATAGTGTCTGTGGAGAACTGAAGCACATTATCCTGTGCAGTGACGGATTGAAATGGCTTTCTCAGCCAAGACTGCAAGACTTTACTCGAAGCTTTGCGCATCACATTCTTCATTATTAAGTGCTGGTAAATTAATGATTTGACAAAATAATTGAGTGTCACAGAAACAAAGATGACAGTTTCAGTTTGGAATTCTGCTTCTGGCAGCTTGTGGCTTTAAAAGGATGTGGATGCTAATTTTGTATAGAGTCATTAAGTTAGAAAGGACAAGGGACTTTCTAGTACTAAGGCTAGGTTGCAGTAGGATGTAGGATTACAAATAAATTCCTTAATGCATACAGCTGAGGTTGAGAGCTGACAAACAACTGCAGCTGAGCGAATAAATGATGAATTTTAGAACAACAGGAAAGTGATGGTCAAAGGGCCAGAGAGATGCTGCTTAAATCATAAAACTCCCTCATGAAGCAGCATAGGTCCTGAGGAGTGGGAGAACACTAGACAGTGCCTCAGACCATGAAAATTATTCATGGTGTTTGTTTATTTTTCCAGAAATATCTCCTTTATCTATACTTTGTGACACTAGTCATCTAATGTTTTTCTTCCTTCTCTATTCTCAGACCGATTTAAATATGCCAAAAATACAGCATCTGAGACTTGCACAGAGAAAGAACTGCTATTGACACTGATAGGCAGGCTAGAGGTGAAATACAGATTAAGGGAGGAAAATAACAATATGCAAAACAGAGTGAGTATTTGTTCTTTAAATAGCACTTCTGACAGAGACTTCACAAAGAAGCAGTCTTCGTCAAAGCGTTTCTTCAAGAATGTAAATGAGATCAGGGCTGCAAGCAGAGTGCGTATCTTTATTAATACCACAAAGCAGGAAAAATTACAGCACTAAACCAGGCATGTGGATTCCGTGACTGCTGTCATCGTTTGAGAACGCTGCACAAAATCAGTGAGCTTTAAAGGGGAAGTATTATGCAGAACTTTTTGCATCCTTTTGTATTTCCGTTTGGGTCTCTACTGCTCCTATTAACACTCCAAGCGTGAAAGAAAAAAACAGCCATCCATTTTCTGTGAATCAATTGAAACATTTTGGTTTCAGGAATCATATGCCTCTACGAGCTATTTGGACGGCTCTCCTATTGTGATGTCAGAAAAGGGAAATTTGCATAGAGGCACCCTCCATCTGTTGAGCCCCCACTAGATTAGTGGAAGAGCCATAATTTTTGTTGTCTGGTTTCACGAGCACGCGTATAACACTGAGCGCTATGGCAAATCACACATGAAGTATTGTTGTCATCTTGCTCTGGGTCTGACTCAGGGTGGAACATATAGGGCTGGATAGTGCCTCTGTTTCACATGTGTTAAACACAGCATTAGCATGGGATGGGTGGGGCCTGGCCAGCGACAGCTTATTTGCATAAAAGTGACAGAGCCCTTAAATTACTCTTTTTGAAAGGAACTGAAACTGTCAAGGATTGAGCTGGTGAGATCTCTTTATGTGAGACTGATTTTGTTCAAATAACTTCCTGAACATATTTTGTACAGCCCATAGATCTGTTATAACTGAAGTTAATTTTGCATATTATCCCCTTTAACATCTTCCACAAAAGGACATAAGCTAAGAAAAGGAGAGGGTTCTTTCTGCACCCTATAAATAATAGAATTGGTAAAAGGATCATTGTGGCATTTACATTATAAACCACTTCAACTAGGCCTGGGAGCTAAATTTATACAAATAATTAGATTTAAACCTTTTTTAGGTATTAGTGAGACACCAGAACACTCTTCAGAGTGAGAGTCTGTGACATAGAATAGATGTGTGTGACGGTCTCCGCCCCAAAAGCGAAGACCTGCGATCTGGCATTGGGTGAGTCCCTTTTTTATTAATAGAAAATTAAACTCGGCTCGATGGCCGTGGAGAACAGAAGCAACATCAAAACCACCAGTATGTTCCCGTGAGGGAAAAGTGAACAGGGGAGAACTTAAATAACACGGATGAACCTACGGGAACCAATCAGGGGTTAAACCAAAACATAAAACA
>JBBKCR010000148.1:12399761-12416242 GCA_037577295.1 Ladigesia roloffi | reverse complement strand
TCAAAATTTAAATTGTGAGCTATGAACGTGAACTGTTCACTTTGAGCATGTGTGAACTGAACTTTGAACTAGTTCATGAAAATTGTGAACTTGCACAACACTGCTGATCTCAGATCCATGACATCATCTAAACTGACCAATTTCAAATGGTGGTGAAATTGACAGCAGTGAAAACAGTTGTACCACCATATTTGTTTTACTCTCACTAGGGCTGTTCGATTCCAAAACTGATGTAGTCGATTCCAGAATATAATCTTTTTTTGTGTGTGTGTCATGTTTTCAACTCTGTTTTCCAATCTGGACTGTCGCTGTCTTGGTTGCAGAAGGCTTTAAACATATAGGGCCTGATAATGCGTACGCCGCAACGTGCTTTCGTCACTGGCGCAACTCATCATTGCTATTTTGTGCGAGCGCATCGTTCATTTTTTCAACAGAAATGTATGTTGTCATAATAGCAGGTGGCATTGCACTAGGTAGGGCGTGTCCCTGAAAAGAAGGGGTGTGGCGTGGTGAATAGCGCAAATTTGCTATTTTATGAGAAGTGAAAGTCATTTCGCCACTGACCAGAAAAAACCTGGTCCGAAGTCATTCGCGAATTGTTCAAAGGCTATAATATGGACATCTGGGACGTGGAAGTGTTGACAACGCGCCCACACACAGCTTTTTTCATAAGCAGGAGCGAGCAGCACACATTTAAAAAATGTTTTAATGTGAGGGAAAACTTTATGGAGTCCTCGAAATATAAAATTCAAATGTATATTACATACATCACACCATGATTATTGTTAAAATACATATTAATTATCAGTGATTTCTCCAATCAACTACGTTTTGTGAGTATTATAACAAGTAACTGGCGGTCTATTTGACCAATAGTGTCGGACACATAGGCAAATAAATACACGTTTCAAGCTAGGTTGTCAAGAAACATGAAACTATATCACCAGCTCATATTTTGGTTAGATATGTTAAAGATAGTTGTTCGCTTGTTGTTCACCCCCTTAGCGTGAGAGACTGCCTTCCGCAGTTCTTGGTGCTAAACTCCTATACGCAGGGTCTTTACATCCATCTTGCACGTGCACGCTTATTTCAAGGAGGTTGTGGCTAACTAACAGAGACATGGGCAGTTAATTGCGTTTAAACTAAATCACAAGAAAGAACACATCTTTTTGACCCTATAAAATAATTTATTTGGAATAAGAAATGAGAAAACGTTCAGGGAAAATCATTGCTGCTTTGGGAACCCCTCCCCTGAATGAGCCTCCATGAGTTATAAAATGCTCTGGCATTGTATGCTGATTCTTATTTAATAGATTTCTTATTCAATGTTTATTTGATTAAAATCAATTTTAACATCTCATTACTGAGTTTTATGGTATAGATGATTTTTATAGCACTGTTATATGGTGTTTTGGAAATCACGTGTGCAATTACAATCATATCTACACTACACAAATTAAACTATTAAATTGGATAGGTGGGCTGTTTCAATAAGCACCCCCAGTAAAGGGTTTAGGTGGATTCCTTCCATCCCCGAAGATCAATTTCTCCAGTGTCTTCACCTCATTATACACAGCATGCAATTGACAATGCACCGGGTATTTAAAGGGAGTGTGAGTGGGAACTATGATGGTTAATTGCATGCTATGCCCAAAACACACCCATGACTAATTTACTAATTTAATCGGGCCCATAGTCTGTCTGAACAGTGACAGCAGAATATCTTACACCGTATACAAACTTGGACGTCACAGTGACTTTGTAGCTGCTTCTCACTTCCTGTGGCTTAGATTAGGAGAATCCATTAGTTTTAGGATTTCCTTTGTAACTGAAAAGCAAGCTTTGGGCAAGTTTAAAATTCTGTAAAAATCTGTAAAGGTTCCGGTATCTGCTCTTATATTTATTTACAGTGCAGTTGTCTCCTGTGTTATATTTTGTAGTAGCATGTACACTCAAAACCATTCATAATCATTAAATGGCTCTGAAGAAAACAAGTTTCATTTATCCCACTGCCAAAATGGGCATCTAATCCTCATCAGGTTTCTTTGCTTGTTTGCTTGCCAGGTGCAAATAAAGGTCCACTGTGACAAACCCCGAGAACAATTATGCACCCCCTACCCCTCCTCATTTGAGGAGTAGCAATTAGCAAATTCTAGCGCAACGATGAAATTCCAACAATCAAAAGATGCACCTACCCATGGCGAAGAAAGGGATTCCGAGAAGCGTGGAGTTGAACTTGCCGTCGGAGATGAAGAAGATGCCTGCGGCCGTGACATTGGCGATGCAGATGGTGAGCACACCCAGCAGGCCCAGGAAGGGCTTGCCACGAAGACAGTCACGCATAGAACTGGAGATTGTGGCGGCCAGCAGCACAAGCACCAGACTGACCAGCACCTCGCTCTTGGCCAGCACACCTGTTTTGTGGAAGTCTCGCCATAGGCTGAAGGAGGTGAGTGACTGGATGTACAGGTCTTGGCTGGCGGTGGCCAGGCGGTGTGCCAGCTTGCAAAACTCATTCTCCCATTTCTCTGCGATGGCGTCCTGCACCATGGGCCGCAGGTTGCGGAGGTAGTAAGTGATCTGGATGGCGCGGGCCGACTTGACCTGCTGGTCCCGGCTGTGAGGGGCCAAGACGACGCTGCCCAGCTGGTGGCCAATGAAGGCCACTCGACCATCCTGGAAAGTAAACAGATCTGTGTGAAATACAGTGGGTATGAATGTGAATGTCCTAAACTGATCTATCATTATTCGGATTGGTCAAGGCACATTTTAATAGAATTTCAATAGGGTTTTACAAGACTCATCAAAAGACTTTCACAGCCATTGTAACCTATCAGCAAAGAATAAAGCAGAAGTCCTATGCAGACACACTTTAACAAGAACGGAAAGTTTAAGGAGCAAGCCAGTGTGGAGCCATGCTTTAAATCTGCCCCAACACCTGAGGGACCAGCAAGCTGACCTCTACACAGGTTGGTATTTGCTAAAATGTTAGTATCACTGAAACACTTTATAAGTGTCTCCCGAACTATTGTCCAAATAAATGTTTGTCATGCTATTTCTATTTTCATCAAGACTAACAGCAGCTCAGGTAACTTGAATGGATGTTACTGTAAAAGGATCTGAAAATTGCTTCATCCTAGTGCTCTGGGTGTTCATTAAAATAAAAAATGATTACTATTAAAGTTGTATTCTCTCTGCTACCCTGGTTTTGTGAATATAAACCTTTATTCGTTTGGAGTAGCCTACTCTTGACTTCTGAATATGCTAATACGATGAGTTTTTGTTCAAAAATTGCTGAAGTATAATCTTAATGTGTGCTTGTAAATATTCATCATGAATAAAAACTTTGTCATCAGCCTCAAAATATCCCATTAACTTAAATACTTGATATCAAGAATATCAAGCATTGTATCAAAGTTCTGTAAATGTAAGTACTGTGACTCCACTAATCAGTAATAACAATACCAATCTGTTCAATACTAATGATGTCTTACTTGTAGCTCACTGAATCAAGCAGAGATATTTTTCAGAAGTGCTGATCCTAAACTTCCAACCCATAGCATATGTGAGCAGAAGCGGTGGTATTTTTATTAAGATTTCTCTGAATTTGAAATGTTATTGGTGTGTATGTTTTTGCTGATAAGTAAACCATCCATTATGTTTCCAAGGTTCAACCCAAAGGGGAAAAGTCTGACTGGATTAGGTAGCCTGATTTAAACAAAATATGAAACTTATTCATTATAACTTGTAATGAAATTAAATGTGTAATCACGCAATTTCACTGTTTCACTCAAAAACTCTCAATCCCAATCAACATCTGCTCCTTGGTTAAGGTTCTTTAACTTCATCACATCTTACACCTTCCTGGTTAAGGACATGACACACATGTGAATACAAAACAAAAGAAGTAAGGCATGTTTTCAGAAGAGAAAAATCAATTTAAATGTCACTGAGGAAGTAGAAGTAACAAAAAAACAAATCCACACTCTGAAAACACAAAACATGGTTAAATTAGTCACACATCACTGCGCTGCAGTAACAACATTCATACCAAGAAAAAAGATGTTATATCACCCTGAAATAAAGAAGCAGGTGCACTCTCTGATTGTTGTGCACTTCACTGCATAATTTAAAAATAACCGATAGTAATAATCATCCAAATCATCAACCAAATTATATCATAATAAAAAAGCACTGTTAAAAAAACCCCAAAGCATGTCAGTTAAGAGGTACACTGTGAAAAGTTTTAGGGCTGCCCAAAATAGTCGACTAAACATTAGTCGATATGAAGAAGGCATGGTCGAATACATTTTCATTAGTCGGTTAGTTGTTTTTTTCTCAGCAGACCGCTGCCGTGCTTCTTTCAGCCTCGTCTGGAGCCAACTGTTTCGTTTTGTGGCAAACAAACACAAACCAAGAATAAGAAATAAAATCCCTCTCATTTTAATCCATTCTGACGACTGTAATTACTGTATTTTTCGGCCTATAACACGGTCCGTAATAAAAGACGGATCCAATTTTCAAGGAGAAAAATCTGTCCCAAAACTTTTGTCCATTCTAAATACATAGCGTCTCATCTCGTTTTAGTCAACGAAAATGAAGAGACACTTTAGCACAGTTATTATTTTGTAAACCACGTTTAGTCTCGTTCTTATTCGTCAAAAAAAATACATTATAGATTTCGTTTAGTTATCATCACATGACCAGCATTAACGTCGCGTCTCGTCTCATTTTTGTCACGAGGGTCAGAGACGTCTCCACAGCAACAGTACATGCCATAAGTTCAGCCTGCGAGCAGCACCACACAAAGTTAGGTGCAGTTTTAATGCAGGCAAAAAGTGTATTAAGATGGTGAAAAATACGGTATATAATTTTTTTCCCTCATGTTTTTTACCTCAGTTCCGCTCGAGCTGCGGTCGCTGCGCAACCAGTTGTAGTGGTAGGGTAGCGCCGAGCCGAGCCCAGTGGACTGTACCTTTCCTTGTATATACGCAAGTTTTTATATTAATATCATAAATGAACGATTATTCGACTAATCGCTAAAATGCGGAAGTGTTAGTCGACTAGGAATATCTTTAGACGGGGGTAGCCCTAAAAATTTTACACCAACCTGTTAATCTGATTTTTAGGACTGGTTTAACTATTTATATGTGTGTGCGTATATATTCATGTGCAATGCAGATCTAAAAGGACATGAATTGTGTTTGCATTTGGTACACCTGTGGTTTCTTAAAATGTGGAGTGTGCAGCGGAAGCTACCTTTGGGTTAAACTGTTTTTGCACAAGAAACGTCGGAGGTATGCCAAAGACAGATGAAATGTATTTCAAGCTGAGATGTATGACGTGTGTTGTGAGCCCTTAGGAAAAAAAAAGATGCATTGGACAAATGATGAGACTGTTTCTTGGTGCATCATGGAAATGGAACAAAATGACTGGCCCTCCACTTTCGCCTATAGCACTACTGGAAATAACACATTACAGGAATTTGGAGGCCTGAACAGAAGTAAAAAAAGAGCAAAAAAAAAGAAAACATGCTTGCTGATGTGTTATCCTTGTTATTGGTATTATTAATCCCTGGAATGGTAGCAGTTATAATGTGTTATTGTTTTCTGTGGACGACAACCATAGTGATCATTCAGTGATGTCTAAGATAAGCACCCCACTGTATCCTGTCCAGTGAATACTGACTTAACTGGAACCCTTAGCCATGTTTCATCACATGTCTCCAGCATAAAATCCCATCCAGACACCAAAAGACCCTTTAAGCCAGGCCAGCAAAGCAAATGTAAATGTCAGGCAGGGTATTTATTCAAAACTGCAAACTGCAAGCTTCCACCGCTGTAAAGGAAACTGCAAGCTTCCACCGCTGTAAAGGAAGGCCTGAAAAAAAAATCTCATTCATCAGTTACAAAATCTCATCTACAAGTAGTAAAAAGCTTGGAGCATCAGAGGCGGTTACTTTAAACGGTAATACATTTTTAAGTGGTTATAGATTGGCATCAAAACTAAAGAGGCCTCACAAAGGTTTGTGTCTCAGGGACACTTTGATGGCTCCTACCAGTTTCAGCTTTCTGCTCTGGTGAAACAACATAAACGGGTAGCATCTACTTTTCTTTTTCAGAAACCAGGATTACGTTTTGTTCTGTGGGTTCTGGTCCTCTGACATGTAATCCCGTATTAAATAGATTTACACTGGCCCGACTGCTGCAGATGGCTGTCTGATACAGTCATAAACACCTTAAAAAATGAAAGCCTCAGATTGTGGAGCAAAATCACACTGTGCTACATTAAACCCTGAATTCAGGAAAGAGTGAAGACAACACAATGAGGACATTTATAATGCAATATTTATATGCTAGCCTGCATGAATAAAACAGAGGCACTAGTAGTTGGGAGAAAGTGTGTGTCAAGGAATGGGGCTTGAATTTATATTTTTGTGAGAACCAAATGTTCTCATAGTGATGTGAATAATGGAAAATCTGTAAAAGAAGGGTGGTTCTTGCTGGTGTTCACAAGTAAACACGTTTTGAATTCAATTTCTTGAGAACATTTTAAAAGAACAGTTGCCTTCTGATTACTGTGTTTGAGGATCTTGTCAGGTTTACAGAGGTTGAGGTTTAGTGTCAGGTTTGATTAGGTTGAGATTAATGTCTGGTTTACTGATTTTGAGGTTTAGTGTCTGGTTTACTGAGGTTGAGGTTTAGTGTATAGTATTAGTATGAGACAATTTAGTCAACGGAATATCCTCACAATATAGTAATACTAAAGATGCAAGTGTGTGTGTGTGTAATGTGCATCCACACCCCTAACAGAACAAGTAGGTTAGCAGGGTGGCGGTGGGTTTCCACTGAGGCCATCTCCACGGCATTCCCCGAGTGCAGTGCAGGACTCTGCGGTTGATTCATAACCAGCACAGGCTGAGGAGCGCGCGCGCGCACACACACACACACAGACCCGCAGCTGCAGCAGCGAAGTCTATTCATAAACGGGCTTACCCCAGGGGGAGGAAGGACACTTCCACACAACCGCCTGTTCCTTCTCCTGAAAGCTCCTTGTGTTTCTTTAGTTTGCAGGCCACACAGACACCACGCTCGAAAGCTCATATTGTTGTGATCTAACACGAACAGGTGTCGGCTCTCGTCAGCGTGTCCTCGGAGAAATAGCTCCAGGTCTACCAGCTTTATTGCAGCACGTTTCGTAACCATGCCAATTGTAACGGCTCCCTCCAACTTGAGGGTGATTTATTTGTGTGTGTGTCTGTGTGTGTGATTGGACAAGCAGCAACAGAAAGCTGAAGAAAGGGAGACGCAGTCTTGTAAAGCCGAAGTTGCTTTTCTTCCGTTCCACCTTAAACCCGGGCTTTTTAATGGAAGTGCCGCACCAGTTTAAGGTGGAACAAGTAGAAGCGCTGCGGAGAAGAAAGCAACTTCAGCCTCGCCGTAGTGCTGCTACTCACCACACAGAAAAAAACCGCGGATGCAATCACCGAGGCAAGAAAGTCGGAGCTATTTGCTCTGTCTCCATCATTCGATTTCATTGCAGCATCCGAGGCGCAAAAAGGAAAAACACACCGCGCTGCAGCTCCATGCAGAACTTGTTGGAAATGTATTCCAGCTTGTCAAGCACAACAAGGGCAGATTTCGAACAGGGGGGCGTGTGTGTTGGGTAGTGCAAGGGGGGGTTCCTCTACCTTTAGTGTGGTGTTGGGGTAGCTGACGGGCACCTTGGCCAGCGTGCTGTTGGCGAGCACGGCGGCGCGGATGTCCTCGAAGACGGCGAGGATGTCGTCCAGCACGCAGCGTTTGTCTCGGTGGCGCAGCACGCAGAGGTGCGCGAACGTGTAGTTGAAGCCCTTGTGGCTCACGCGCAGCTCGAGCACCTGCCGGTGCACGTGCAGCACCTGTTCGGCCAGCTCCAGGATGTTGCCGCCGGCCTTGGCGAGCAGGATGAGGCGGCCGTAGCGGCCGGGCGTGTGCAGGTCCGAGTAGAGCTTGTGCTTAGAACGCTCGATGGGGAAGAGGCTGTTGGCGAGGCTGCGCTCGATCTTGGCCAGGCTGTGCGCGGGCGCCACGAGCGCCTCGAGCTCCGTCTCGGGCTGGAAGCGGCTGAGCGCGGCGCAGCCGAACACCACGGTGAGCACGGCGGGCACGGTGAGGAAGAATACGGGGTGGCGGCTGACGAACAGGCCAAGCCAGTAGAAGGACGCCTTGAGCCCGCGGTGGATCGCCTGCCGCAGCATCCTCCTCTTCTCCCTCCTCCTCCACCTCCTCCTCCTCTGGATCCGGCTTGCAGATGCCCCGCGCCTCGCTGTGAAGCACATGTGACACGTGGCTGGCTCCTCCGCTTTCACCCCCCCCCTTGGTTCGCTCCGTCCGTTAAGGGGAGGGGGGGTCGAGAAGAAAGGAAGAAGGGGAAAAATAAAATCCGCTCCGTACCTGTTAGCTTGTTACAGCGCTGCAGCGTTCCGCAACTAGACGGTCACATATTGATCAAACCCCGTTTGGATTCATCTCCAGCCATCCAGACCACCCCCACATCTTAAGCCGGAGATATGTGTGAGACTCTTTTTGCAGAACAGCTCCCGACGCTTTCTTATGTTCTTGCGTGCCTCATTCTGCACGGAGCATCCCTCAATGGAGCTAGACTGCAAGCAAGGGTGTGCTGTGGGTTGATAGTGGCAACGACGGAGTGGGAGGGGGATAGGTGGTTGTATGGGTTAGGATGGTGGGGAACTCCATCCTAGGTACCGAAGTATATACCGTAGAGCTCCCAGCGGCTGGTGGATGGCACTTTCTCAAGAGGGCTCTTGTTCACTAATGGATGAAGTGGGACAAAATCCCATTGACCGCAAGAAGCCTTTTTTGGTTGTTGAAAGCTATTGACCTTTTTCAAGGCTCTGCACTTAAATCAAAGCAACCAACTCTTTAACAACTTAAAGTCCCAGGCTTATTACACCGCAACGCTTATGATTTAGCAACTGTATGGATTTATTGGCGGCATAGTTCTTAAGATATATTGTGGGTAATGCACATTGAAGGTGTTTAAGAACGTCAGGCACGGGAGTCTAAGGGCTCAAGCAACTTTGTTTGGTTTCGTTTCATCCCATGTTTGACATAACTAAAGTATATTGTTCCCCTTCATTTGAGCACCAGTTTTCTCAAAAGGTTGCTTCAGGGCCCTGAATAACGTATAGAAGAGTAATCAATGATCCATTGGCTGACGGGGTGGCACTTTATTAAAGCGCCTTGATTACTAATGAATGAAATGTTTTTCCCCAATATCTTTTTTTTCTAAAACCTTCACTTAAAAACCTTGAACTCTACAATGATACATTTTTACGGAGAGGATAAATAAGTAGGACTAAAAGGTTTTCTGAGCATGGACATTGGCACTTTCTTGAGCTGACACTTGATTGATGAAATGTTTATTGATTAACATTTTGTTTATTATACACACTTTGTACTGTGTTTTATAATCTACTGGTATGGATGTAGTCTGATTACTCTGACTAGATATGTCAAAATCAGCGGAGGCATGAAAGGCCCTGAACTAAAACATTTAACCTTTTGTGATACTTATCAGTTCATTACTGCTATATATGTCAGGGCTTTTGACGCTTAACCATGTTTTTGTTGTTTACCTTTTTCTGAAATATAAATCTAGATTAGGAGCCCCATAAAGAAGTGCACTAGGCTCCCTGCTGATTACAGAGGATACATAGGGGCCAGAGTCGATGGCTACCCTTAATTTCAGGATATTGGAAATAGTCATGGGTGGAATTGTAGCAGACTTACTGTATGACCAGATATAATAGTTGGTATCACCAGCCTCTGGCTGGAAAAAATATCCTTCAAAGGTCTTCCATGAGGTGAGTATTGTGTAACATTAGGATGACATTGCCTCCCACACCCAGACTTGCACTATTTTTCTAAACTGAAGAGTTTATAATTGGCCTAATATATTTATAGAGAAATGGTGGGTTGAGGATATTCAGCAACTTCTTTAATATGATTTTAATTATCGTTGTGCATTCACAAGCTGTAGCAAAAACCGGGCAGAGCATCAATCAAATGATTGAATTCATAATATGCAAGTAAATATTGATGACGGCATAATGAAAAACTTCTCACTGCAGAGACAAACTGAGGAGGAGAGGACGGCCAGGATCAACAATAACACTCCAGCGTGTAACATGAAGGAAGACTAGACATACTGTGTCTTTCTACTACAGCATTTTCCAGGAATATCTGTGTCCGTTTATCAGGTTCCTCAGTTTATGACTATAATATTTTAGTTACTGCTAAAATTCACAGATTAATTTGAGAGGTTTTGGGTTATGCCTTAGACCCCAGATAAGGAGTGCACATCAGCCTTATCCTACTTTAAAAAACTGGGATTGCTGAGATGGGCTCGCTGAGTTGTCGAGATTCATGTTGGAGTCCCACCAGAGCCGTTTGCCATGCTTGACTGGGGGCTCCTGTAACAACTTACCTACCAATGCTCCACCCACCTGCCACGCTGACAATGAAAAAGAAAAAAATATTAATATTGAAAGTACTGCTATATGAACAAACGTGCAATAATATTTGGTTTACAAACACTTTAGGCAAATATGGCGCTTTACAACAGCAGTGTTCCCATTAACTCATAAACTTAAAATTAATGCAATCAAATAAAATATAAAACCAAAGCTATATGCCACTGCAGGGCATTAATATTTTATCTAGTTTGTTAAAGATAAACAAGAGCACGGGCACTGGAGCCATAGGCTATGCTATTGATTTGCGCTATGGTAGCATTTTTTGACAAGGCATCATAAATCGTCAGAACACCTACACCTGTGGTCCAGGGCAACGCCATTCTGAGCAACAGCAAGTTAACATTAATACATCAGTTTTTTTTGGAACAGGTACCAGCAGAAACATTTTTAATTTATTAGGGAAACAGACAGTATGTTCAGTAGTGAGTGTCCCTGCTGAAGTGTGGTGAAGCGGTCCAGTACAGAAAAATGAACTTTCAAAATAAGAGTAATAAAAAATAAACTGCATTAACGTGTGATAAAGTAATTGTTGGCCTCAATTAAATCATGTGTTAATGTGATAATAATGATAATAATAATGCATCAATGTACCAATACTGTATATATATATGTTTATATTCAGCATTCAACAATATTGTTCCTTATTTTTCCCCTCTAACACAAATCAAATAATCACAATCTTCTTTCCTAAAAATCTTACACCCAGAACAGCCACTGTAATGTCCCCTCCATTTATTATATACTATGTATTATCTGTCCTGGTGGTGCTGTAACTTGCACAATTATTTTTTATTGCTTTCTACATCCATTCTGCATTTTTGCACATCTAATGATTCTGGTACAGCATGTGTCACAATTCCTTTCTTTAATTGGTGTTATTTGTTATGTTTTGTACTGTGGAACGCCTGCTTTCAACAGGTTCTTTTGAATAAGTTTTAATCAGGGGTTCCCAAATCTGGTCCTTTCCAACACAGTTTGGTGTTTCCTTAATATATTGACTCACCTGTTATGAGTTAGTGAGTGCAGAGCTGTTTTAACTCCAATATACTCAATATATTCAACTATGAAATGGCATAAACATTATGGTAGATCCATAAGAAAATGTGTAATTTATGTAATTAGTCATGTAGTTGTACCTAAATTATTGTACCTCTTTATAATTATACATTTTCGACAATCACACTTCCTTTTGGAGCTTATAAACCCATTCTTTCATGCATTTCTTTTCATAGCTGAAAGATACTGACTTTTTTTTTTCTTAGAGCCACTCTTGTTCTGTGTATCTTCTCTTATTTGTGCTTTGTGTATTATTTTAATGGAATCCCGTTATGAAAGTAATTTTCTGCACGGCTGATCTCATACCACCCCAGTGATGGTCTGTAATCCAGCAAGGCAGCTCCTATGGCTTAGGCAGAGCTACATTGACTAATCAGCTCTATTCATCATGACAGGGATGACTGCTGGTGTGTTTACAACTGGAGGAGCTCCGACTAGGTGGTGTTCATTCCAACACTTCCTAATGGCTCCCTTGTGGCCATAACAGGCGAAAGATTGTAGGAGCGCTGCGATTGGTGGAGGGGGCTGTCAGTGAACGAGCTCATAAAAACATTATTGGACCCTAGTAACAGTAAATGTAATTTCACTGAAGGTTCCTCTATACATTATGAATGGCATCAAATGTAAATGTGACACAGCAGAAATCTACCTTCCCATAGCCCAACTCACACCACCCCCCTCCACCACCACCCACGATGTGTCTTAATGAGGGTACAGCGAAGAACGCTGGTGATTAATGTGCCTTGTCCTTACCTGGCCCCTGTTCCCAATCCCCCTCTGCTAAGCATGTGCTCTACTTTTTCTTGGAAAGCTACTTCAACCCACACTGAGATTCAGTAACATCCCATTCGCGCAGTTTCCACCAAATTCACTTGAATGCAGTATGCACTGCGTTAAAAAAAAAAACCTTCACCAGGTGAAATTATTTTTGAAGAACAGGAATACATTCACACAATATATTTCTTTCAAGTCTTTAAACGCTGGCAGACCCAGACTTCAAACCTTCTCTATTCGAAATAATTGAACAGTGCCATGAAATAGTACATTCTTTGTGATCATTTGTATATGCATGTTTGTTACACTTGATGGATTATTTGAATTTGACCACTGTGTAGGAAGCAATAACACCAGCTCTCAAAATCCCAATGACTTACGTTGTTAACACTTGCTCGAATCGGTTGAATTAAGAAAGTATGTGAAGCTATAGAGTAAATTCTATAGAGTAAGTTGTATAGAGTAAATTCTATAGAGTAAGTTGTATAGAGTCAATTCTATAGATTTCCAATGATGGGAAGCAATAAACTGACCAGCTACAGGGTACTGCAAACCATGATCTGTGACCAGGATGTTAAGTGACCAATTTGGTTCTTGACTTAAATTCTAATGTTAATGTTACTGTTTGCTTTGTTGGACATTGTAGCCCTTCGCCTTGAACTATATTACACTAGCCAACTGCTGTTAAATAACCTAAATGTTAATTAAACAGCCACAACATTAACATTTAGAGGCTCCATGAATACCTCTGAACTTTTGCAAGCTTTCATTTGTTTTCTTGATTAGAAGGATGCCTGAACAACAAGGTATTTTTTTATACTATTTTAATTCAGTTGAAAAAAATGTATTCATTTTGGCCATAAGATCATCACATTCATTAGAACCACGTGTCTGCAAACACAATTTTTTTTTGTAACTAAACTATATAAACCAAAAACGTAGACAAACTGAGTATAAAAACAAAACAGTTTTGAAATTAGAGTCACTCTTGTTCTGTGTATCTTCTCTTATTTGTGCTTTGTGTAGTTTTGAAATGATTATTTCCTATATTGAAAGAAAATGTGTAAAAGGAATTGTTATTCAAATGATTAGTTAACTAAATGTAGTCGATAATTATAATGAGTTAGACCTAACTTGGTCGCTGATAGGTTTAAAGGCGGCTTACCAGTCTTCATGTAAATAAAACCTTTACATGAATTGAATTCAGCCAAATCTATATTAAAATGTGTGTGCCTGGAGAGGGTTACAAAGCCACTTCTATGGATCTAAGACTTCAGTGAACCATTGTGAGAGTTTTTATTGGCAGGTTGAGAAAGGAAGAAGAATTTATCTTTTTTTAAGAGTGGTCATGCTACTAGAATTTCTCCAAGACCACAATAAGTCACAATATAACCCAGAAGAGCATCTAAAGATCTCAGGTGAGGTCAAAAACTGGGCAAAAAAGGATTCCATGGGAAAGATGCAAAGCAACAGATATTCAAGAGGAATATCTCTCTCTCTCTCTCTGAATTGAATCGAACTAAATATATATGCTCACCTCACAATGGCCAAAATACTCTTTTATAAATGACCCCATGCATGGGTAACTGAAGAATTGAAAGCTGAAGTGGAATTGAAAGCTGAAATAATAATAAATTTTACAAACAATTACGTAATAAAAACATCAAACCAACAGTCAGTTATGGTGATGGTTGTGCAAAGGTGTGGGAATGCTTCTTTTTAGGAGCCTGCTAAACCTGCCATGATTAACAGGAACATGAATATTGCTCTCTATATTATAATCCTGGAACATCTGTTCATGAATTTGTGATTTGAGGCAAAGGTCCAAACCACAAAAGCAAACCCACCTATTTCTCAAATAAAACAACATGAAGGTTTTTGAGTGCTCTAGACAAAAAGCAGACTTTTAAAAAGGTGGTGGCAGGCATGTGAATGGGCAGTTCTTGAAAGCCCTTTTAGCGTGCCCGAATTAAAACAACTTCAGACGGAGTGTGTGTTAAAGACTTACACCCAGGTATGGGAAGCATTTCGTTGCAGTAGTTGGTGTTCCCTTGTCTAATGTTACATTTTGTATGAGGATCAGAAACCTTTTAGTGAGATAAATACAAAAAGAAACAGAGATCATCAGAATGTGGTACTTTTTGAGTTTATTTTCAGAGTAATTAATAAATACAGCAAATGTAATGGTTCTTGATGGAATATCCCCAAACTTTTCAACAATCAATATAGAACAACTTCATATTACAAGCTATTGTGTAAGATCTAAAACAGGGGCTACCAACCTTTCTGAAACTGAGAGCTGCTTCATGGGTACTGAGCCATAGGGCTACCAGGTTCATAAACTAGTACAGAGTTCATGTATAATAAACCATTTTTAAAATGCTTTTTTTAGATATTGTCATATTCAAATAGATATAAAAGCAAATGTGATTAAAGAAGAAAAGCAACAGGATACAATTACATGTTAGACGTTTCTCACTGGTGAGTTGTGCTGTATTTTGGACTGGTCCGTGGGCTACTCATGTTCTAAAGCAACTGCAATTGATATTTATTAGAAATGTATTTTGATTCAATGGGCTTTCTGCAAATTAAAACTAAGGAATAGGCTTGGAGCTAAGGGAGTTAAACAGCATTTAAAAGCATGTTCTAAACATGATAGCTTTCCTTGTATAGGTTTGCCTAAATGGTTGGTGTTTGTGAGGTGCAAGCAGTATCTGAAGGATATGGAGCAGGGGAGAGTGCAGTGCAGAGCTGGAGGGGGAAAGTGGGGCAGGAAGGAATCCCATATTTATGCAGTCTCAGTGGATATGGACCCACAGTCATCACTTAATGTGCATTTCTTGGCAGCCGTCTTTGCCAGGTGGTGCACTCTGCACTTGTGAGAGGAGGTTGCCTGATAGTCATGTTATAAAACACACAGACACAAACACACACATGCACCACACACACACACACACACACAAACACACATGCATGCACACACATTCAAACAAATGTTACTTTCAGCCATTTCACACTTCACATTTTTTCTGTTTGAGACTGAACTGTCATTCAGGGGGTCTAAGATAAAAAAAAATACTATTAAAAAGTAAAAAGTAAGATTTTCCGTCATCATATCACACACATGGCAGTAAACAAAATTAAACAGGAAAAATTATTTTCTGCAATAGAATGTGATGTTTGTCAGTGTGAAGTATTGAGGGTATCGATACACTATACATCAGAAATATGCTGTGATTTGATCTGTCACAATAACAGACAATACAATTTCATTGCACAGGTCTGCAAACAGCTCAGGAAAACAAACCCAGGCTTCGGTGAGCCCAGTGACTAAGAAGCTGCAAGCTGCCAAACTACCTTCAAGAGAAATGCCTCCCATGGGGATGATACTGAGAGAAATTAGTATGTTGGACATACTATGGAAAGCATACTTCATGGTCCTGACTGGCAGTACAATAATTTCTCACTTGGTAAATAGGCTTTTCTGGAGAATATTAAGGGTTGTTTCACATTAGGTATGTTTCTAGGCCTTCAAATGCCTTAAAATGTATGATGTAATCAAATAAGCCCCATAATATGGTATATGGTTACTATTCATATTTCAATGATGATTTTCTACAAAATGGTGAAGTTTAAGCATGACCTGTTTCAGATCCCAGAGAATAAACCACAGTATCTTTGACGATTCACAATCATTATAATGCCAGGTGAGGCATTCATTTACTTCCTCACAGTGCAGACAGTTTGCGTGCTGCCTCATGAATTTTACTCGAATACAAATACAAATATGCACACGAACAACTGGTCTGATTGTACTTTCCCTCACAAGCATCTGTATGTAAGAGCAATGTACTTTGCATCACAGCTGCAAATGAACCTCAAAAGAAACCACTAAAAACACACTCAGAGGCCACAGCAGTAATGTATATTAACTGCATCCAGAATAATATGGATGACCTACTTAATTAAAAGTGCTTCCACTAGATGAGCCTCAAAGAAAAGAAGTCTGTCGATTCATCCAGTGTAAATACATCCATTCAATTCAATTCAATTCAATTCAATTTTATTTCTATAGCGCTTTTTACAACAAGGTTGTCACAAAGCAGCTTTA
>JBBKCR010000148.1:12385548-12399661 GCA_037577295.1 Ladigesia roloffi | reverse complement strand
CACAAAAAATGATCATTTCATGTCTTAAGACATCAATGTGTCGTCATGAGCCACGGGGTGTAATCTGGACGTGTCTGTGCATGTTTTTTTTTTATTTTGAAAGGTCTCACGCCCATCCACTTCCATTAAATGACTACCAGACTGCTACGGCTAAAGCTAAAAATCTGCGTTTGGGTTCTGCTGAGGAAACAAAGTCACCTTCAACTTGGATGCCCTTGGGGTAAACAAATAAACATCAGATTTTCATTTTGGCGTGAACTATCCCTTTAACATCTATTCATCAATGATACACAAATTAATCAGTTATTTTAGTAGCTATCTGATTTTACAGTTGCCACATTCACTTATTTATTGAATACATTTTATTATTGTCTGTCTGTCTTGCTGTCTGTTTTATATTTATTTTATGTTAGAGACGCTATGGAACTACAACTTGTTTTTTTTTTTTAAGTATTCTTTCCTCTTAATATTTAAATTCAGCTTGTAGGTTTGGGGAAACACTTAGACAGATGGGAGGCCTGCAGAAAATGCTGCTGAGGGCCAGAGAGAAGCAGCGACAGGTTTTGGGCTGATAAAGTGTGGAGCAAGCGTGAATAACTGTAAACCTACAAACAGCTCATTTAATGAAGTCTGATGCTGTGTCATTTACTATCCAATCCATGGGATCTCTGTAAGAAAAGTAAGGAGTAAAAACTGCCTGTTTTTAGGATGTCCGGAAAAATCATGAAAAATAGAAAATGAAACAGATAATACAGCCAATGAATCATTTGTGTAAAAGACCTTTCATTTAGACAGAATTTGGGGTTATTTGTTTTAAAATGTTATACTATTATACCACAAAATAACAACATTTCATTGTCGGCTCATTACGGTAAGATCAGGAGGAAGTCGTGCTCCATAAGGAATGTCTTGGCACTGCTTTCCCATCGCTGTCCTGGAGCAATTAATCAAATCCAGAATGACAGCTGAAAAAGTGGAGTTCCTCCCTGAGTCTCTCTGTTGTTGACGGCATTATGAATGAGTTTCAGCTTCTCCCCAAGCGCATCGTGCCTCGTGCTCAGTGGACTCCTCACAGCCTTGAGACATGAATTGCTTTGGCTCCCACTCAGGAAAACAGGAAGCACCACCTGCTGCAAAAATCCGATGTTAATTTCTCCAAGTAAGACTTCATCCAGCAAGAGAGGTGCAAAGGTGTTCTAATGATGGACGACAGCCGAGAAGCTTTCTTCGTCAGCACCACTTGGGTCTTTTAAGTTCAGTTATTTGTTCAGCAAGCCCAGAACACTGTGGAATTCACATAAGTGCCCCAAACGTGCTGTCATGTAGACATGTGTGTGTGAATTTGCATTGAATCCATTCCACAACATATTAATTTCAGTTCAGAAGCAGACAGAATTTAGCTCTCACTGAATCCTAAAGCTCAGCCCGACTCCAGCTGGACTAAATAGCAGTGGACAGTACGATCTGCGTCAAGAACTGAACAGAACAAACAGAACATTCAATTATACAGAATCAAGTTTCCAATTGTATCCTTCAACCTCCTGGTCATATTGTTGATATATGGAAAGCAAGCTTCATCACTGAAAATTGCATGGACTATTGATGTTACTGTTCTTTTAAGACCCAAATGACCTGTAAATAACCTCTGCTCTTATTGGCTATCTGGATTGCGCATCATTTGGGCAGAGGAGACTGAAACCAGCAGCTTGAGTGAGCAAGGAGGGGCTAATTAAATGTATGTATATTCATGATTTTTCATGACATTCTAAAAACATCGAATTCAAAACAGCTTTTACACCTTACTTTCCTTATACAGACCATACGGCCTGGAGAGTAAATGACTAAATATATAACACTAAACAGCAGTTACTTAGAATCAGGGGCATTGTACAATTGTACAATCAGGTGTTTCATGAACAAAAAAAATTATCTAAAAAATAATGAAAACCTAGAGAAATGGTGACACAAGGCTGTGTTGAGAGTAACACTGTAACACTGCAGCCCCCACCCCACACCCCGCAATAGCACCAGGGAATTCCCAGACCCTGACAAAGTCTATGCTATAAATAGTCTCCTTTTGCACTGTAAGTGAGGTTTCAGTTTATTTCATGGTAATTAACAGAACAAAAATAAGTAATGATGTTCACTGTATTTTTCCTTTGACAGTGTTTTAGCAGATTGAGCCGGATACATTTATCATATTTGTATATGAAGTGTTTCAGACCCAGTGTTTACATTTTGTACCAATAGCATTAGTTCAAAACAATAGTTTTAAAGAGACTATTAAAATTAAATATGTCTCAGAGTCAGGATCTGAAAAGAATCATGCCTCCTTCACTGAATACTACTCAGAATCTGACTGAATATTGCTGAGAGTTCCTGGATGAAACATACTCCTGAATGCCCCTAGATCACTCAAAGCATGAGGGATAGGAGGATTTACAAACACATTAATAACGCCATGTGCCAGAAGCACTTACTCCTTTGAACGGGGCAAGTTCAAAGGTCAGGGGCAATCCCAGTATTTGTAACCATTGAAAAAATGGATTGCAAAGCGGCTTCATCAAAAATATTGCCCCTCGTTAAATGTCTGCGCCAGTCTTTCAAAGCTCATTAATCATTTTCGCTTGTCACAGTGTATTTGCCACCATGCTGACATTGCTTTTCTGGAAATATATTGCCCCCCAGCCAAGGGATTTCACCCACCGCCCCTCCCCACACTGCCACATGTGGAAGGCTGAGTAATTAATTGGCTGGGGGTTTTCTACTGTTTCCTCTCCTGGTCGGGAGGTGTAAGAGATGTGAACAGCATTAATAATGAAAAATATTCTTTTAACACTGATCACAATGTCCTATACTCTATCTGGAAAGGGCAAGATCACATGGAAACATGGTTGAAAACTGTAGCATTTTAGGTTTAGCCTGTTGCTGGGAGCAGTTGTCACTATCAGAGCACAACCGCACATCTTCAATTAAATGTACAAAAATTTCTAAGGATCAGAAAGTCATTTTTGAGGCGTTTTTTTATTTTCTTAAATCTTAACAAAATATAAAGGATGGCCAGGACGGGCATTCCATCCTATTTCGCTAGTGACTAAGTCAATATTTTTAATTAAGGCAAGACAACACCAAGCATATATCTAGTCCCAACATCTATTTTTCAGATTTATAGATTAATTGCATCCATCACATCTTTCCAATAGAAAGTATCATTCACTCATTTTCCAAATACAATTAGCAACTTTGGTTCCACCCACAACTTTGTTCCTTATGCAATTCAAATAGAATAGTTTCAAACCAAATGTGTTTATTTCTTTGTGACACTGACAGCATTCACACTGAGTTCTCACCAGGTAATGGAATTCTGAGGCCTATTTTACCCAGAATCTTACGCAAAACCATAGTCTCTGTAGTTCATGACATTTTACATTTTCAATCCAAATGATAAGAATTTTACAGAAAGTTTTCCTATTGAAACACCTAGAGATTATATTCTACAAAAGGACCTGAGAAATGTGTTTGTATATCAATTAAATAAACGTTTTTAATTGTAACACCATCAAAAATTTTGACTGTTCATTTTTTGATAATGTGCATATTTAAAAGAGGATACATATCAACTCATTTGCCTAAATGTAATTTTTCACTAAGATTTTCTAAGTAAATAACTAAGCAAGGATGATACCTGTTGTATTAAAATATACCTTCACAAGCAGTGTCTTGCCTTGAACAAACAAAGGTTTTCTATTATGGGGTCAGGGCCTGGAGGAGCACCTTTACTATTTACACAGAACTGAAAAATCAGTTTAGTCAAACAAGCTATCTAAGGCCAGTAGCTTAGCTTCCTTTCAGCCAGGTAGGTCTGTGTTCAGACACATGCGTATGTAAATGATTGGTCAGGCTGATGATTTAGAGGGAAAGGGAAACACTGAGGGACTCTTTAGAAAATAGATTTATTAATTTTGTTTCTTCTGCCTGTCTGAAAGGCACTGAAGGCATTTAGATGGGGTCACAGGGTAACACAATATCTGACAGTAAATTTAAGACAAAAACCTCTGTAGGCAATGGCCCTAATAAGAAGGCAACAAAAATAAACATGTTGGAATTTGAGATGCTGGCACACTGGTGGAACGAAAAGGGGAGCATAACAATCCACCCTTAAATAAGAAAAGGGGTGGGGGATATTAGGAGCAGGCTGGGAAAATGGTGTTTTTTATAATAAACATGATCATCATGTCCTTCGGGCCTTATATGCACTCCTCGCACATCCAACTCACCATTGACCAGCAGGCGAAGAAGATCACATTTCTTGGCACACACCTCACCTCACCTCCCCAACATGACCCTCTCATCTCGTGGTCCCAGCACCGCATTTTGCAATGGGGGGCAACCTTTCAAGAGTTAAGTCTCATGGCGATGGCTGGGACGTGTTCAGGGGAGCCCTAGGACTTCGAAGTCGACCTCACCGCCATCCCGGAGCCGGGACTACTAAGAGGTCTTTAACAAGAATCGCGCCATCAGCTTCCCTCCTCATCACCCCTATTACTTCACCATAGACCCCCAGCTGGGTACGTCACCACCCTGTGGTCGCCTGTACGCTTTTTTTAAGGACAAACAGAAGGCCATGGAGGAGTACATCACTGAGGGCCTCCCCCCAGGAACTTCCCGGCCCTCTTCCTCCCTGGCAGCCACTAGGTCTTTTTAGTTAAAAAGAAGTGTGGCTGCCTCTGCCCTTGTGTCGAGTATCGAGGTCTAAATTGGATCAAAATTGAGGACCTGCATCCACTCCCACTTACCAACACCACCCTGGACACTCTCTCTGGTGCCACCATCTTCACTAAGCTGGACCTTGCGCAATGCCTACAATCTGATCTGCTTCAGGGAGGGCAATGAGTGGAAGACGACCTCCAAAAACTCCCACCAGCCATTACGAAATTCTGGTTATTCCATTTGGGTTGTGCAATAGTCCAGCAACCTTTCAGAGACTGATTAATGACGTGCTGTGAGTCGCTGTGTCTTCACGTATTTGGACGACATCTTAACGTACTCGAAGACTGAAGAGGAACATCTCCAGCACGTCCAAGCAGTATTAAAGGGGTTGCTGGCCCACCGACTTTACTGCAGTTTGGAAAAATACACTTTCCACCAGCGTTCCAACATATTTGTGGGGTTTGTCAACTCCCCTCAGGGTCTGGCCATGGAGCCCCAGAAGCTGAACGCTGTATGTAATTGGCCACTACCCACTATGCTTAAACAACTTCCTGGGGTTTGCAAACTTCTATCATCGCTTCATTTGGGACTTCAGTTCAGTCGAGGCACCTCTGACTGCTCTCACTCAACTCTCGACCACCTCCTTTAAAGTCTTCCATCACCACCTTCCATCATCTCTGTCACCTCTTCACCTCTGATGCTTCTGATGTGGGCGTAGGTGCTTTTCTTTCCCAACAAGGTCCAGACAAGAGACTGCACCCCTGCAGTTTCTTCTCAAGAAAATGAAATCCCACTTAACGGCGATACAGGGTAGGGGACTGCGAGCTGTCGGCCATCAAGTGGGCTCTGGAAGAGTGATGGCTTCAGGGTGGGCGTGACCCATTCGTAGTCTGGACCGATCATCAAAATCGTATTTGCATCCAGCAGGCAAAACAATTGAACCCCCAGCAGCCGCGGTGGGCCCTCTTCTTTGAATTGTTTAATTTCACTATCTCCTACCTTCAGCCTGGAGCCGATCCTGGAGGGGGGTACTTTCACATGCACGGCACACGTGACACGTCAAGGTCAAGGGGAAGGAACGCGTTACGGTATGTAAACAGGAAGTGGGACCTTCCTCTTTGCTCAGACATTAAGTTCACCTTGCCCAGCCCCAGGATTCTACCAAACCATGAGTACTATCTTTGCTGTGCATGAATGTGAATGTTGGTTCCTGGTGAGAATCTTACTCTTTCATTTCAGAGCGTTCGCAGAATAATCACGTGAGTAACCAGCTCTCTTGCTTCTCTCCACACTTGAGCTCTCCGATCACGCTACACAGGCGAACAACCGACTCGGTAAGTAATTTCTTGTCTTATTATATGACACATGCCTAAAACTGCAGCAAATACACTGATGAGACAAAACCTCAAAGAAGACATATGTTTATTTTACACAGTAAGGAAGTCGGTTTAATAATTTAAATTATCTCCAAGGATCAGATTTTGGACTCTTTATAGAGATAAAGATTGTTTTGTAGATTCAAATTTCTGAACCGAAATATATTGAGAAGGAACCTTCAAAATTAAGAACGTAAATTAGATTAGGACAGCAGACCTGAAAATTAATTGCTGAAATGAATCAAGAGCATTTGAATGGGAAACCCTTGATTTTAACAAGTTCACCCTTGATTTTAACAAGTTAAGGGCATGGTTTAACACATTTTCCAGATGATTTGTAACACAATAAAACCCTAATTTTCACTATTTGTAACTGCTTAATCCCCACTAGTGTCACAGGTACGGTAAGGTAAGGTAAGGTAATGGAGCATTGGTCTAACTCTCTTATCCAGAGTGAACATCATTAGTTACAGGGACAGTCTGCCTGGAACAATTAAAATATCTTGCTCAAGGCCACAGTGGTGGAAACTGAAGGTTTGAACCTGCAACTATGTGGTCATCAGGTTCGCTATGCCACTTCAACCCTAAAGGCAGGGCAGCTTTACAATCTGTTGGTTTTATATATTTAACGCTTTAGAAACTCATGAAGAAGATGGCAGAGTACAGGAGAGACTCCTCAGGCAGTAGCGATGATGCATTTATTATCTTCACTTTGTATACATCGGGCATTAGAAGACAACAAAAGACCAAGAGGCAGCAATGATGGCTGCTGCTAGAACACATTCGACTTGTGACTGAACTGACATCCCATTAATGTTTTTACTTTGCATGTTGCAACTTAGGTTAAATTTAAATTCTGATACTAGGTCTGCCTATCCTGGTTAGTAGGTCAGCTCACTTCAGAATCATAGTGCGTTCATAACATTAATAGATAAAGTGCAGAATATCATGTAAAGTTGTAGGTTATAGATTGTTATTTATCAGCGAATGTTAACATTAAAAAATACATTTTAGTTTGGTTGGTCGATTGAGCACACTGGTCTTGTGTTTGTTTACATTATGTGTGCTCAGAGAAAACTATGTTTGAGTTTCTATTGGTTTATGGAGTTTTGAGTTTTGACTTGTATATTTCTTCTGAATATGTTATTTTTTGTAGGACGTTAATGTCGGTCCACAGTCCATGGTGTTGGCTTGTTTTGCAATCTGCTCCAGTCTCCTTAATTCTAGTTTTCAGTTTTAGTTAGGCCCTCATGCCTATGTTGTGTTAATAGAAAAAAAAGGAGTAAAATGTATGTCTGCCTTTGCACCTTCCCTCATTTTTGAGAGCTGGAGAATCATGACAACTTGCAGGAAACAGTGGCAGTGAAAAAACGAAAAGTCTTGCTAGAACAAGCCTTTAAATATTATCAGGTATCTTCAATGACAAGTTTGAAAAGTTAATGTCCAGCACACCTGTAAAATGGTGGCAAAGGGACCCAATAGAAAAGGGCTAAGAAGCACCCTTGTACTCCATTTGAAAGACAGCATAGCTTGTTCATTTACAAAACCTAAAGTGCATTTTCTCAAGCTTCTCATTGAATTATGTGTTTGCTTTATTGCAGCGAAAGAGAAATGTATCTTTGGTCTTTTGTAATGAAGGTCTCCCAGTGGGAGTGTTCAGTGGGGCTTCTATTGACTGTGTGTCATAACTCATAAATATTAATGCAAAACTCCAAGGAAAAAGAGTGAACAGCCTTCAGAGTTTGCATTCCAACTGATGTTATGCAAGTGTACTGCACACGTTCTCGCTCAGAAATCTTCAAAGAAGTTGCTTCAGCACTAACAACATGGTATATGAGTTTGGGGGTGCTGGGATAACAAAAAACAAAAGCTTCTCAAAAAGTGCTGACTTCATCAGAAAATGACAGAGGTTTGTCTAACAAAGTGCATTTAATTTTAAAAGCAGCATTGTCATTGAAAATACCTCTTTTCCTTGTTGTGCTAATGTAAGGTTGGCATTAAAAAGGGGTTATATTTCAAAACATGTTTTTCACTTTTACATTCAGACTGAATATGGACATTCAATAGTTATGTGAAGAAAAATAAATTATATATAAAATATATATAGGAATAAGAGAAAGAATGAACCAATTCACTCCCAAAATGAGAGAGTATCTGATTGTGAGTTTTGATTTTGATTTACAAAATTGGATCACGACAGAACATTCGCAATAGGATTTGTAGCTGCAGGTGAGGTAGGAGCTCATTTCATATTAAGGTATCATGGAGGCAGCTGCAGACTGGGGAGGTAGCATCCCATTTTTTGTCTTCCTCAAGATGAAGTGTCAGACACTCATGTGGAGTGGAACGGTTTTGAGGGCAACGCTTCTCCATCTTTTCACAGCCAGCAATTAGCAGAGCGAAGGCAAAAGCTTTAAAGGCGCCAGCGAATGATACAGCATTCCAGATGCTACAACAGGGCCCCTTGAGAGAGCCTGCAGCTTTTTCCAAAGCACCTTCCATTTGTGAGAGTGCATGTGTGTGTGGGAACATTAGCAGCAGTAGCCTTTACCCGAATAATAAAAGAAGAAGAGCAGACTGCAATACTAGGATAGATATAATATACTAGATTGTAATAGTTCTCTGTCTCTCTTTCTCTCTCTCTCTCTCTCTCTCTCTCTCTCTCTCAATGTATATATATATATATATATATTTATTGAAGACAGAGAAAGAGAGAGACAGAGAGAGAGAGTGAGAGAGAGAGAATGAGGGGATTTGCATATGGTAATGATGAAAGCAAAATATTTTTCATTTGAGCTTGAATTGTTTGCTTGTGTGAAGCCTGTATCTTTATTTGGCTTGTGTAACTCACATTTATGGGTCAAACAATTTCCTTCAAAACTTCTACTATAGCCTTGTTGCTCACAGATATTCTGCCCTTTAATCATCTAGAAAGACAGTGTGTGTCTCCCAGCGGACTTTGCTGGTGGTCTGATTAATTGGGCATATATCAGTGCCAACCCCTGTCAGGCTTGAAATTCTTCAGCATAGCATATAAAGCGGCTGACTAGCTCCATGTGTGACCATATTCTCTATATCTTTCAAAGCATTTAAAAATAGCTGTTGATAAAAATAATTCATTGACAACTCTCACGCTATGCTTTCTATTTTGCATTTATAAATTAGTGCATGTTCCACCATGTAATCACGAGCAAAGGAGTTATAATGTGTGCAACTGAGTAGTTAGTCCTGTATGCTGTAAATGCTTAATACACTTCCCATTACGTAAGGTAAGTTAGATGCACATATAGAAGGGAGGGTCATCAAATCCTGAAGTAAGTAATGCACAAATATCATTGTTTCTCTCACCACAGAGTTCCAAATTTCCTCTGGAACCAACAGCAGAAACAACTGCACATCAGCGGCTTCACAAATGAGATAAGATAAGAAAACCCTTTACTCTGTGGGAAATTTGCATTGTTACAACATCAAAGTAGACAGAACAAAAAAGAAATTAGAAGCAACCTAACCAACAGAAAAATACAACAGCATAACAACATCATGTAAAGTCTGTACTCTATAGAAATATTATACAAATGTAAATATCAGCAATCATTATATAAATATTATCCAAAGGAACTAACACTATTTAGATGAACACACACATAAAGTGAGCAGTTGGCTGCCTCCATCGATGGGCAACAGCATATTAGAATGGTACCTTGCTAATGGGTACCTCAGTGTTGACACTCACTAGCAGTTGGGATTCAAACCCACAACCTTCTGCCTTCAGGGCCAATGCCCTAATCCAGGGGCGTTGAAAATGTGGGGGATGATTGGGGGCGGGGTTTGGACATGGGGGCGGGGTTTGGTGTCGGGGCAGGGATTTGGGTGCTCCACATCCAAGTCACCGAATGCAAGAGACAGGCTGCTCAGATTTCCAGTGCTGTGTATTTTCTTCTATCGATTTAGTGGAGTAGATTATTTTGCTAAAGATTCAAGATTCAACAGCGCCGGCGAACTAATTATTTATGCGAAATGTGGGGAGTCCAAAGGAATAATTATGAAATGTGAGGGGATCACGTCCCCCTCTGCTTGAATGGCGATGACGCCCATGCCCTTATCACTAGGCCATCCAGCTGCTCTTATATTGTGGCTATGTTGTAACAAAGGCTTTATGTAAATTGCACTAACTGCTACTAAAATGACAAACACATTTATAATATAATAAACCTTGGCACATTTGTTCTGTAGGAATCAAGCCTGCAGTTGACTGGCAGGTGGCTGACCTTTGCAGGTGAGAACTATAAGCAGCTAGAGCAGTTCTTCACTGTTAAAGAGATACAGCAAAGCACCTAGGCTGTACGGTCCATTAAATCCATTTATAGAGGAGCCTCTCGCATTGATCGATGGCATTGCCAAGAGCCAACGTTCCGCAGGAATTTTGATTCATTGCGTCATTAAAGAACACAAAAGCTCCTCAAAAACCTCCCCGTGCTTCCATTGGACTGATATGAATAGTCATGAAACTGCCGAGCAGCATGGGAATGGGCTTTAATGACATCTATCTCTGCAGTTTTATTTTTAGCTTTCTAAACTCTTTTACATGTTCATATGCCATAAATCTGTATGACCATCCATATGGGCTATATGTAGATTAACCAATGCTCATGATAGGGTATGAATTACAATAGCCGTGAGGTTGAACACTCTCAGAGTATTTAAATATTTCCCCAAATGCTAATGGCTATTGTAATAGTTGAATTAAAGACAAAAATCAGAAGAGCAGAATAATTTTATTATCATTTTGAAAAATTGTAATCATATCATGACGTGTTCAGACTGAAACTGTACAATAAAAAACCCTACATAGAGGGGAAGGGTCCGACAGAGCGTCAGAGTCTTTCCTCTTTCAGCATGACAATGCCCTCCCTACATGTATCGGAGAAGACAATTGCTTGAGTTCATTTAAACTCTAAATCTGAGTTTGTTTTCTCAAAACATTTGGTTTGTTTGCTTTGTGTTCTCTGGTTTGTTTTAATAATTGAATTATGGCCATTTTATGGTCACCACTCACCACCATCTGTTGAAATCTGCTATTACCTCAGCCAGGCTTCATCTATAGATCAAAATATGTGCCTGGGAGCAGGGGCGCCGCCGGGGGCGGAGAAGGTTAGAATGATTCTAGGGGCCCAGCACTGACATGTCATTCGTTTTCGAATTTTACACAAAAATAGTGAAACGTTTAAGTGGTATTATATTAACACATAATCGGTTTGCTCATAATCGGTGAATAAGTGGCCTAACCTCTACCATCCTACTGAATGCTCTGAGAAAGTCTGATTTTATGCACAGAATAAGGCAGCGCTGGCAATGAGCAGTGCCCACGGATTTCCCGCTGTGCACATGACCTTCACATCTTTGGAGGATTTACTTTGCCTTAATCAGAATATCTGCAAAGCCAAAAGTGACGTCACTCACGTCAATACTGATGACTCAGCATGCAGCACTGCTCCCCTGAAATGAGTACTCCACCCAAAAATCCAGGATTTCTTAATAACGACTAAAAGACTTGTAAGGAACAGTTCAGCCTTCAGTTTAATTTAAAAGCCCATTTTACAGAAGACAGGTTTTCTTGAAAATATTATGTATAAAATTGATATAGATTTATATATTATGAGAAATAAATCAATCCTGTTACCACACTTACAAATACGTGAACTAAAACAGACCACCAGAAATAAGAAGTGTACGTCCATATACTTTTGTCCATATAGTGTACATTCACAAGGAACAATCAGAGCAGAAACATTTCCTGCTGACACAAAACCCCTATTTTTGATTACTTTTTCTGAATTAACTCAACAAAAGCAGTGAACCTGAATGCAGATGAGTAGACCATATTACTGTTTATGGTGGGGAAAACAGCAGAAACTGATGACAGAATGTCTGGATTCATGGTTTGTTCCTTCCACTGCTGTTTATGTTGCCACTGTAGCTGATTGTTTCAGATGAAGTGCTATGCTTCAAATGAATGCCTGAAACAGCAGAGCAGCCATCTTGCACACATGCAGCTGTAGCTAAAAGCAAGTAGAATGCCACCCTAAGGCCTGGCTAAGATAATGCAAATGCAGAGCCCGTCTGTGCAGTAATTTATTTATGTGCATTATTCCTCACAGCTCTGCACTTAAATGTATGCTTATTTCTTGTAGAATCAGTCAAGCATATAGTTAGCTTTAGTGAGTAGTTTTATGGTGTACAGGTTGATTTCTATTTTATTATTTGCTGTTTATGATTATAATTGTATTTTTACAGGGACACAGACATCTAATTAAAATTCACTATGCATTCTTATGTTTCTGATGAAAAAGGACAACTCAGCTGAAAAGGTGGACAGTAGACATGTGGGTGCTTCTTGTTCCACTGAGAAGGTTAAGCAATGATGTAATATATTTATGTTTATAAGAACTGTTTCTAAGGACATTCACTTAACTGCTGGTTGACCTTGAGGGTTGACTGAAAAATCTGGTAACTGGTGGTACAAAAAACAACTGGGAGAGAATTGTTTGCACTTTAGAAATGTGCTGGAGCCCCAGGGTGGTGCTATAGGTAGCACTGTTGCCTCACACTTTCAGGGTTGTGGGTTCGAATCCAGGTCCTGGTCTTGTGTGTGGGGAGTTTGCATGTTATCGTGGAGGTGTGTATTTTCTCCAGGCTCTCCAGTTTCTTCCACAGTCCAAAAACAAAAAAACATGTGTGTCAAGTGGATTAAATTGACCACAAGTGTGAGAGTCCCTGCCCTGTGCCTCTTGGACCCAGCATGGGGTCCTTATACTGGCGACCTGTGTAAAGATTAAGCAGTCACAGAAAATTTATGAAAAAATGCAAAGCTTAAAGCATGTGCCAGTGTGAAATATGTTTCTGTCCTGATGCTGTAAAATGTTTGGTCACCATTTTTACATATGTAGCATCAAAACAAACACTGACATTGTTTAAGCATAGTTTTGCAGATTAATTTAGTCCTATTGTTAGATTGATATATACTAAAGGCAGTCCTGACAGATTGTTTTAAGACCAGTCAGCATTGATACCATTAGCATGCTTGTGATTTTTGTTATTATTTACATTAATCTATAACAGGTTTTGACGCGCCGCTTTGAAAGTGTTATGCCATCCTTAATAGTAATATAGTTTATTCACGCAGACATGACGGACAAAACCAAATCAAGTTTTTTTCAGAGCCGGATATCCAGCAGGGTTCGGCACTCGTGAAGTTAATTACAGGTCATGACAGGGGCTTAAGTGGAATCTGAGGGTAGGCTGTTCATTAAAGTATCAGTGGCATCTGGGTGATGCCTTTTCATTGCTACATGTGGATGAGTGGAAGTGGCTCCATTGTGTTCTAATGAGTCTAGAGACCAGGAGGCCCCATATCAGAAAAATAGGAAAATAATTAGGTGTTCAGTACTTATTATAGGGTGCAGCTAGATAAACCAATAAATGACCAGACATGAGGTTACCCAGATGCTTTGTCAACACTATCACTGGCATAATACATGGTGGCCAACTTTTCCAAAAACCTTTGAGAGAGGTTTTGGGTTGTGGTGGTGAGACAGGTAGGGGGGTGCTGCTCTTTCAGCTGTCGACGGTGGATGGGAGTGCTGCTTTTTAAGCTGCCGGCGGTAAGCGGGTGAGGGGTGGGTGGGGAGCTGTTCTTTCAGATGCCGATGAAGTTAATGCAGCTGCCAATGCCTGCTGCATCACTATGTGTGCCATCTACCTTAGTGCAGTTTGCACTATTGGCAGCCTAGATCTGATAAAGGAAATAGATTTTCAGTGCGAGAAATCGGAGATAAAGCGTAAGTGTGAGATGACAGTCACACTCAGTGCGTGAGAGTTGGCAATCCTGATATTACCCTCTCAAGGAATACCCCCTCATGGTAATTCATGGTTTTATACACACATACACACCAGTGTTGTGCATGAACTAGTTCAAAAGAACGCGTTCATTGAACACATTCATATTTCAGTGAACTTTGAACTGAACG
>JBBKCR010000148.1:12367267-12379320 GCA_037577295.1 Ladigesia roloffi | reverse complement strand
GCTCCAGGGAGACTGTCCCCTGTAGTTAGGAATGGAAGTCGCTTTGGATAAAAAGCGTCTGCTAAATGCCGTAAATGATCAATATGAGCCCAGGGTTTACACACCCAGACAATAGATCGTACAAGTTTGATCATAATGGCACAGTAGACTGTGCTTTTTAATTGGGACGGTGGCTCGTCTCAGAATGTCCAGAATGCCATGCTGCTTTTTCCACGACCGCCATGCTGATAAGAACTTAGCTCTTCATCAAATTGAAAAATTACATTTTCTTTTGTCCATGAGATAAGAAACGGATTTCATTAGACAGGGTGTTTTATGCCACTTTGACCAAGTCATTTTGTGGAAAGGCTCAACAATCTTGTACTGAAAAGAGATTTTTCCATCTTACTATTAGACAGCATTTCAGAGAGTTTGAATATGTGCACACAAGTGAAAGTAAAAAGAAGTTCTCAAGAATGAAAAATCTGCCAAAAAAGTATTTGAATGTAATGACCTATAAGAAGCATGTTTGGCCCTCCATAGTAATTTCTGTGGATAAATGTTTAGCGTCACTGATGAACACTGATTAAAGGAGTTTCATTTTTTAACACTAGTTCACTGAATCACAAAACATTTATATATTAGGTGAACCAGAGGTATATTTGGTTGTGTTTTGCCAGGGTTTAGGGTTAGAATCTGGACTAGAGCGAGAGTCAAGTCTTAATCTTGTGTTGAGGTAACATTTAAAATACACAGAAAATTATCAAATGGTCAAAAATATGTGGAACCCTGTTGATGCGTTATTATTGCGTTACCACATTGTTTACTTAATGCTGGAAATTATTTTATTTATGTTTTTAAAAAAAAATGTTTATTTGTAATTTTTTTGGGCCTGTGAGTGTATGGAGCATGCAGCTGTGCATTTCAACTGCTTTTTGGAAGTTTTTTTGCTTTTTAAAATATAGAGGATTATTATAAATAAATATAGCGGGTTTCCTTACGGGTTCCCTTAACTGTTATAATTGTGTTTGTGATAAATGTTTTACTGTTTTCTGGGAACGCACACGCACACTGTTAGGCACTGAAGTTTAGTTTCCAGTGGAGGCACCACGCTACTGTTACCCGAGTTAGCCTAGAATCCACACACACTGCAGCTGCAGGAAGGGTCAGACATTCAACACACACACTGACTCACCCAGGTCCCTGTTGTGCCAAACGTATTTCTGTAGAGGTAAGTGTAATTTCCCACCCAAGTAGGGAAAAATGGGTTACAATATATTCATAATAAACAAATGTGTTATTTTACTTACAAGCCAGTAAAAATGAAGCAAGTTGTGTTTTACATTTACTGGCATGTAAGTAATGTGATTTTGAAAAACATTTTTTCTTTAAATGTGTGCCATTTTAATTTTTACAAATGTTTTACAACTTAGCAAACCTACCAAAGGAGCAGACATGATGTCCTGTAGATGAGCTGCAATCTCGAAAGCTAGGCAGCAGAAAAGAAAACTAGGTCCTCTGGAGCACTGTTATAGGGAAGCTCTTGCTTAGTCACTACCGTTTCCTTTCCTTATTTACACAAGCTTTGGCTAACTTCCCATGTCCTCTCACTAGACTCTGTCTACACTCTTTCCTTTGCTTTTCTATCTCCGTCCCTCTCTCTCATACTTTAGTCATCCAGTGCAGTTACTCTTGTCATCCAGAGCAATGTTGACATATCTTTACTTGGATGCTTGTGCTTTGTGCCCTCTGGACCAATTCTAATCCAAGTGCCTCTGACCCTGGTAACAGAACACTGCCTGTTCACTCACTCAACCTCTTGAGGAAAATGAAAGCCTGGAAAGGAGGCCACCAACATCCACTCCCTACATTGCATTTAGCTCTTGTTCGCAATCTTTTGGGCTGTAATATTTCAGCTCTAACGTTAATATCTAGTTAAATTCATTGTTCATTGTTCACTCCCTTTCATTGTTCAGTATTATTTACTGCTTACTGTATTACTTACTGGAGGTGTGAACATGGACTTCAGGAAAACTGCTTTGTGACAATGTATGTTCCTATGTAAGTGCTATACAGTGCAAATGAAGTTGACTTATTTTACTGTAATTATTTAAAGTAATTTCTCAAATTAGATTAGTGCAAAGAATGATGTGGCCAAAAACCGTGAAAGGAAGTTTGCATCTTCAAAAATCATCACTCTAGTTTTGAAGTGTATTTAGTATGCATACATAGTCCTCAAACAAGCTTTTGGAACACAACTGAAGTGAGTGACCCAGTTACAAAGCCAAGATCAAGGTGTTCTTTACTGAACGGCATAAATTCAATCATAAAATATGCTTATAGTAAAAAAAAAAATGTTCCTGTGAGTTCAACAATTTACTCCCTTTAAATTTGGTCTTAAATGTAATAAACTGAAACCACAGTAATTGGAATACTGGCTGAAAATACCACTGAAATGGGTGGTGATCAGTTTATAGACATCAAAGTGTTGCGGTTCCCTATCTGCATCATGGTGCCCTCAGTGCACTAGATGAAAGGCTGGACATATCTGGAGGTTTTGTGTTATTTAAATGGGAATTTGGTTGACAGAGATACATTTTTTATTAACTCACCACATAATTAGACAGTTCCTGCTGCATGATTATGGGAAAGAGAATGAGAAAATTTGAGTGCTTAAAAATTTACTCCAGAACACAGATAGAATTTATAATCAGGGTTCAGAAGAAATTTGTAGTTTAGAAAGGACTATACACTTATTAATCTTTCTTAATACCAAACTTGGGTGGGAACTATTTATATTAACTCAACTCCGTGGATTCAAAATGTGATGGATTTGTACTTCTTGAGCCCTACAAAAAATATTTATTCTCTGAAGAGAAGGATCCACTTTTTATCAATTTCCATTTTATATTCCATTAATATTTAGTCTGCAATACACTTTTAGTGTTTAGATTTAGTCTGTGTAAATGTTGACATATGGACTGAATGTCGTTAACCAAACCTTTCACTTTCAAGCTTTAGCTTTATGCCCAAAAGGATCCAAAAATGAGAAGAATGTTGTGCTAATCGAAGCTGGATGTAATTAGAAATTCTTTTATAATTCTGTCAGGACCTCGGGGCACTCGGTTCTGGTCCACTATTGTTTTTAATTAGGTCATTATTGAGTATGGGGTTATGTTACTGTTTTATAAACTACGGAATTAAGTTTTATTAGAATTTGAATAAGAGACTGCACCAACAAGGACTGACCCGCAAACATAATTCAAGGTTTGTCTAGTTAATCTTATTTCACCCAAAACAAAGTTTAAAAATAATCAGCGTTACATTTGACATTCTAAACACACGCTCGCTCTCTAAACTAAATTACTTCCATTCAATAGCCACAGCATTAACACCACCATCAGTGAATTGAGTAACTTGGATTATTGCAATGGCTCCTGACAAGGATCTATTAGGCAGCAAGTAAACAGTCAGTTCTTTAAGTTGATGTGTTAGAGGTATTAAAATAAAATGTAAGTAACACTGATGTGGGCCAATTTGGGATGCTAGACAACTGCATCAGAGTATTTCCAAAACTGCAGGCCCTGTGGGGTGTTCCCCCCTTTGTATGTGTACATAGCTGTTGATGACAATAAAGTAACCTTGAACCTTGAGAGAGTGTGACGACCATGGGGCGTTTGTTTTGATTTGTCTGCCTGTCTGTTTTTTGTATTAATAAGACTTCTATTGTGAAGCGTTTTTGTTCTCCGGCTGGTCACGTGTTGTGGCTGCACCTGATCCGGGTTTGATGCCTCATTTGGGTTAGGTTAAAGCTCGGAGTCAGTGTGCAGCTCAGCATGTGACCATCGCCTCATCCCCCTGGTTATCCTGTGTTTGTGTGAGTTATTAGTCTGCTTTGTGTTGGTCCTCGTACCTGTTTCTGTTTTGTTTTCTTTAATAAATACCCCGAAATGGAGTTTCCGTGTGGACCTGGTTCCCTCTCCCTTACCCGAGGTAGCTTTCGGGCTACGGCTCAGGCCGCAGACCGTTACAGAGAGAGGCATCAGAATGCACATGTTTGGGACTCACTTGGCTATATCTAGCTACACAGCACACAGAAAAAAATAATCTGATTGGATATTTTTAAAAGAATTTAACATTATTGTTTCCTTGCAACACTCTGAACTAAGAATGGTACTGCAGAACTTGCTAAATTTAAAAGCAAACAAGATTCTGTGGAATTAATCAGAATGCATATCTATACCTTTAATGTTTTAATGTGTGGAAATGAATGTTCTACACATTGGATTATCATTTTATACTGTATTATGTTAATGCACAAATCAGTCTTCAGTAGTGAGACTGTGCTGAATATTTCTACAACTGGTCTAGATTTCAACAAAGTAGTCAGATTATGGGGAAAACTCCAATGAGATTGATTTAAGCATGTGAAAGGATCAGCCCACAAAAGCCAAATCCAATCATGGAGATGGCTCATATCAATAGATAGTAATACAAGTCATTATTCAGGCACGCAAGTGCACATTATCATTTGCTATCCAAACTGCAATTCAGTGTGGTCAATTTGCATGCAATCTTGACCTCTATTTTTCTCTGTGTTCATTCTATTTATTTGACTAGAGTAGAGTGTGGAGGGCTGTGAGAAGTGGGGTCTGTATCTCTGTATGAGGGTGTCAGATGGTTGTCAATTTAAATCTCTCTTTCTACCATAGATTTTTAAATTTATTTTCTTATAATTTAACGAACAAGTTTATCACAATGTCAGTTAGTTGTTCTGATTAGTTGACCTTTATTGCATTCAAATAGCAGTAGGCTACTTCATTAAACATTTTTTGATATGCATCTTGTCACAACATTTTGCACAGATGCCATATTGAGCCAAATTCCCAGTGTTTAAAGTTACAGAATAGTTTAGGATTTTGAATGGAAAGAGATCACTGCCATGTAAACATTCAAAATGTTTTTATTTCTTTACATGTTTTTCTGAAACAGTACATTTAAATAGGCAACAGTATTCAGAACTTGAACATGAAATTTGAATGAAAACCTCAGTTAAGTCACCCCCCCCCACCACCACATGTGAAATAGCGATAATGCAGCCTGGAAATCAGCATTTGAGGTGGAACAATCATTTTGAATAAGAAGCTGTGAATAAGGAGCGTCGTCCGGCGCTATTGGTCAGTTTGTTTTTAATTATCAGTGATTTCTCCAATTAACTAAGTTTGGCGAGTACTGTATGTATTTTAAAAATAACCATGGTGTGATGTATGTGATATACATTTGAATTTTATATTTTGAGGACTCCATAAAGTTTTCCTTCCCATGGAAGGAGCACTGCTGCTCATTCCTACTTATGAAAGAAGCATCATGTGGGCTCATTGTGAACGCTTCCCAAAGCGTCAGGTGTCAATGTGATAGCCTTTGAACAATGCGCCAATGATTACAGACCAGGGGCCTCATTTATAACCGTTGCGTACACAAAAAAATACAGTACACACAAAAAAAAAGTACACACGAAAATATGCGTACGCCTCTTTTTACGCACAAGTTGCGATCTACAGAAAAAAACTTGACAGCAGAATATGCGTATATGTGTACGCATGTGTACGCACATTTAGGAAGAAAAATTTAGAAATGAATTATAAATGAAGCCCCAGGTTTTTTCTGGTCAGTGGCAAAATGACTTTTACTTCTCATAAAATAGCAAATTCGCGCTATGCGCCACACCCCTTCTATTCAGTGACATGCCCGAGTCAGCGCAATGCCATCTGCTATATTGACAACATACATTTCTGCCAGAAAAATAGATTGATACGCTCGCACACAATAGCAATGATGGCTTGTCCCAGTGGTGAAGGCATGGTGCTCAGTGTACATTATTGGGCCCATTATCCGATAACTTTTTACCTCAATCGGGTATAGTACGTTATTACCCTACGGAAAATGCTTGCGCCTATTCTAGGCACAGTTAAATAGGGCTCAATGAGAACTTTCCAAAGACCCCTTGTTTGTGATAATACCCCTTGGCGAACCGGATTTAAACTCTGGACCCATGGGGTTATTATAGAAAATGAGGGGTCTTTGGAAAGGTTTCATTGAGCCCTATCCATCTATGAAGTTTCACATTTAGAGTAAGACATATATTTTTCATATTTATCGTTTAGATTTGAGATCATTAAAGTCAAGTCCTCCATGTTGGTGAGGGAATATCACAGCACTCGGTCCAGCCCCCTGCTAAGTACCAGCCAATTGTAATTACAGGGAGTGGCAAATTAGCATATCTTGCCATTTGGATGAGCACCATTTAGATTTAGATTTAACATTTAACATTTAAATATAAGATTTAACATTTAGATATCGGATTTAACATTTAAATATAGGATTTAACATTTAAAAATAGGATTTAACATTTTTATATAGATTTTAACATTAAGATATAGGATTTAACATTTAGATATAGGATTTAACATTTAGATGTAGGATTTAACATTTAGATATAGGATTTAACATTTAGATATAGGATTTAACATTTAAATTTAACATTTAACAATTACATTTAGTATTAGATTTAACATTTAACAATTACGCAGCAAGAAAATGGACCAAAACCTAACACTGTTTTTTTTTTACACATTTAGCTCTAAATGTGTGTAAATTGCCTGAACATTGTGCTAAATTATGAAAAATGACACCTCAAAGTTTGTGAATCTGTTTTTACAAACGGCACGCCATACACCGAAGCATCCCATTCTCTAAGCAAGTTTTCAGTAAGGTTTTTCGAGTTTCGATTGTGGTTGCAGTTGACTTTACTAATGCAGTATATGCCTTACCATCTGTTCTGTTTACAAATGACCCTGTTCCATAGGTACACATAAACCATGCTGGACCTATACCATACTGCAATGGGACAGAAACACACTCTGATTTATAGAATCAGAATCAGAATCAGAATTTCAAGTGTGTCTCAGCCCTGTAATAATATTTTTGATGCATTAGCACCACTGATCTCTCCCCAGTTTTTGGCCGGTTGTCCCAAAACTTTGTCCAGCATTCACACTATTGGCTGGAAATTGTTGCCTCTTTTGTCCTACAGTTTTTGAAATATGGGCATGTTTCTAATACCAAAACATCCATTCATATCCCCTACAGTGTGCCTGTATACAGCGTATCGATCCGGTAATCAGGGGTCGAGTATTGATTATTTAAGGAAATTGATTTTTGTGGTCAGGTCCTCTGTAATATATAGGGAGAGATTAAGGATGGTTGAGTCACCTTTAAAATGTGTGTCTGTTAATTTTCTGGACTCAGGCTCTCTCTCAAAGTGGGAAAACTCAAATGCAGAGAAAAATGCACAACAAACTGCAAGACACCAAAACACAGTTCAGTTATAAATACAGAGCGGTGTCTCATGGTTTGATGTGGTTAAATTGAATAATAAGCACCTGAACATGATTAGGTGCACATTTAAAATAATGCATTAAACAGACGGTTTCTCTACATACAGGGGACAGTGTCCCTGGAGCATCTAGTTTGTTTATTTTTCTACTTCAAAAATTAATCCATCCATCCTTCCATCTATCCAGTAACAAAAATGGGCTCTTTCCAAGTCTGTCTTTTGTTGTGGCAACATATATTGACCAATCAAAAAGCAATGCCTTTAGTACAGGTTTCTTTATTTGTAATGGAACATTTTGGCACGTTTACTTGTGCCAATGGAAAAGCACCATAAATGTTGATTACAACATTGTGATCTCCTTTACAGCTTCCAGACTTCTACTGTTTTTGGAGTATTCATGAGACAATGCAGGTGTCTGCCTAAACCAGATGAGTTGCACCAGTGGCAGGCAGTTAAAATGGGTAACGTAGCTTGTAAAACAGCAAATGGATCAATGCTCTCTTTAGCTCTTGCCAGGTAGCCCTGGCCAAAGCTTTAAAAAAAAAAGACAGTCTGATCCATCTAAAAATAGAGGGACTCTGGATGAGGGAGAGATTGTATACACTCACTTCAGATGGTGAGGGATGGGATGATTAATGTAAGTAACCTGCTGGCTTCCTAGCTCAAGGGTGAAAACCGTGCCAGACTTCATGGTTCGGAAAACGAAAAATAATTTCATGGTTTATGAAGCGGGGGATAAATTGGATCTCGTTGAGGGCTACCTGGGACCATGGTGAGTCAAATTAGATTAGTATCATGGCAAGAATGAAAGGTCATTTGTAACCCTTTCGCAATGGCATACCAGGATATTCAGAAATGCAAAAGGTAAAAAGAACATGCAGTAAGTATTTTGTGTTTGTGTAGCACTTTGAATGAACAATTTGTTTTTATGGTGTGTTGATGTTAACGTCTCATTTTGCAGAATAGTAAAAAAAAAAAAGTTTTTGTTTTTACATTATTTATTCATTTTACTTTATTTTGTTTACTGTAGGCTAGCATTTTTTTAGTTACTTTTTATATTGTCAAATCAAGAAGAATAAAAGTCAGGTAATGAGACAGGTAAAGACCCTGTCAGGTAAAGACCCAAGTGTGCACCTGTGAATACCTGTCTGAGTAAACCCTTTTGTGGTCCACACAAATGCTGACCAAAATATTGAATGTCTGTTTGACAAATGGAAAGGTGCCAGAGTCATGGAAGGGGGCTCTCATTCACAGAATACTTAAAGAAAATATCCCAAAATGACCCGTCTACATGGAGAGACATTTCTCTGCTGCCTGCTGTCTACAAGGTTTTCATGAAATGTCTACTAGTTCGTCTCCTCCCATGGTTTGTGGATACAAACATTTTATCATCTAAACAAAAAGCCTACATAGACAGGGTATGAATGAGCATGTGTTCTGCCTGAAAACTGGAATTGATGATTTTAAACACGAATCATGTAAACTGTACACTGTCTTTCTGGATTTCAGAGATGCTTTTGGGACTTTACCCCACAAAGCAATGCTTAGTACCCTGGAGGAAATCCATCTCCCGCAGCCCTTTATCAACATCATAACAGACGTGTACAAGGGTTCTTTCCTGCAAGTCATCTGTGGAAAACAGCTCACAGATCCAGTCCCTCTGCAGGTGGGAATTAAAACAGGCTACCCTTGGAGTGCTGTGAATTTCATCTTGGCCACCAACCTGTGGCTGAAATGGCTCTGCCAGTGTGATCCCCAAACCCTGTCCAGGGGTACGCTGATGATGTCCTGGTGTCATGCAGGGAGGAAAGGGTGATTTCAAACATGCTGGCTTGGACTGATGAATTCCTTCAGTGGTCAAAATTAGAGGTCAAACCCTCTAAATGTACTGCTTTTTATGAACGTCGCAGTGGTGGCAACAACCTAAAAGTGACAAACCCCCCTTTTTAACAGTTATGGGACAGCCTGTGAGAGTGTGTTCACGTCATGAGACATATACTTACTTGGGCTACAAATTCAACATTGCAGGCGAGTGGGCTGAGCAGGACCAGGATCTGTCCAGGGCCTATAGGAACAGAATCTCTCTAATAGATTCTTCCCCACTACATGTGGTAATGAAGCTAGAAGCCATCAGAGAAGTGTCCCTAGCAAAAATATATCACTTATTTGCCAACATTCACATTCCTCAAAATGTTCTCAAGGACATGGAAATGGCTGGGACTGAATTCACACACCACATGGGACATTATCTTCCTGTCATGCAAGGAGGGGTGGTTCGGAATCCCAAAAGTAGAACAGACCTACACAGTAACGAGGCTGACGCACCTAATCAGCATGCTTAACAATGACATGCTGCAGTCAGAAAGCTAGCGAGAGTCTCCCTCCTGCTGGACCTCCGGAGGAGAAAGTTTCCTCTGGCCACAGCCCAGCAGGACAGCTTCCTGGGCTTCAGGAGGAAAAACAGTGGCAAACTATACACACAGGCCACAGGTTATGGGGTCAGTTCTGACTGGCCAGACCCGAATGACCTGTGTAACAGAATGGCAGTAAGCCTGAAATGGACGAAAAACAACATGATCACTTCTCCAGAATCGACAGGCAGTGATCACTGACCCAGCAGTTCTTTTAGAGGCCACTGTCCCTTATAACGGACATCAGCACACACTCCAGAACACAACAGCAAGAAGACAGAGACAAAACAACCCTGGACTGGACTCAAAATGCAGGGAAAGTTGGCATCCCTTGCTTTTGCAGACCTCTCTGTCTCCCATTGGATGTACAGAAGTGCTGCTATAGGGGAGGACATTCTCTGCTTTACAGTCAAGGCCAGATTACAGGCGTTACCGACCAAATACAACCTGGCACTGTGGTACCCTGAAAAACCTTAACCGCACTGCATAATGCACTCAGAACAGGATCGGCACCTAGAATCTGTTGCACATATTACAAATGGCTGTAGCAGGTACGGAGGACTTTATACTGCACATCATGATAGGACTGTTGATCTTATTGCCAGCAGTGTTAAAGGTGTTAAAGTCTTCCTGAACACCGTATTCATGTACAAACATTCCCGCGCTGTGCCAGACTGGTTTAACATCTCCATTGATATGTTCTGTAACATTCCTAACACCCCGTACATTGTGTTTCTGGATAAAGACAGAAAGCAGGTGCTGGTCCTGGAGGTCGGGTGTGTTTATGATGCGTATATGGACATGGCCTTCCATGATAAAATGAGTAAGTACCAGCCCTTGATCACAGAGATCAGTTATCTGGGTTACCCTTGCAGGCTGATAGCTCTGATCTTTGGAAGCTTAGGACACGTTCATGAAAGAATTATCAGTGGGTTCTGCCTGGCAGGGCTGACTAAAGTAAAATCCAGACAGCTGGCCAGATTCTGTTCAGTATCTGCTTTTTGTACCCATGATTGTCAAAGCTGTAATTTACCTATGAAATATATTTGAATCCTGTCTAGCGAAATGTGATTAGTGGTTTCAAATAAAGAATCCAAGTGTGTGTTTGGGTGTGTGTGTGTTTTTGTGTGTGTGTGTTCACATCACTCCCTTATTAGCTCAGTAGGATTCTCCCTAACCAGCTCAGATACTGTCTTTGTGAATCGAAGGTGATGTGAAGGGCCTAAACTTTTAAATAATATAAGTAAGAATGTATGAGGCAGTGTCTATAGATGTTAAAAAGGTTCATTAATGCAAACCTATTTAACTGAGGTCTGCTTCTCCAGAGAAACATCACAAAGCTGTTGGAGTGTAGAGGACACATTAAATGTGTTTTTCTCAGTTCTGGGTTTACAGACGCTTAACTTTAAAATGTCAAATCATGGTTTCTGACAGAGCTCTTTGAAAAAGAACTAATAAAAATCCCAAAATGTCTACATTTCACCATATGAAGGGATTTTGCCTTTAAATATATGATTCAAATGGTCAGTAGACAATACTTTATTTGCCAGTTATCAGTGATGGTAACATTGCATGCTTGTGATCATTGTTTTCTTTGAGATTTGATTGGTAAAATGTTACTAATTTGTCTTTTGATCTGTTCCACTCTGTGCAACTACTCCACAATGCAGTGTTTGCAGCACCATGACTCTGCTGTTATAGGGTGTCCAGGTATTGTTGTCCTTCAAGTTTAAAAGCCAGGCTATCCACCAAGGGCACTTTTGGAATTTTTAACTCAAGTTAACTCAGGCCTTTGTATTTATAGCAACTGTCCCTCTTTCTGAACTCCCGAAAGGCTGCATCATTTCAAATCACGGCCCCCAAAATGTTCTAAATGTCCCAACCCAAAATAGACTCTGAACTGAAGGTGCCTTGATGCACTAGGAGACTCAGTTCCCCTAACAAGTATCAAAACAGTTGCTAAACCTGTCTGCTCCCCTCTCGAGCACAAACCTTACACTGTAGGTTTTGTTTTATTCAGTCTATTAACTTGTAAACTTTAATACAAAACGTTTTTACATAATCAAAATGTTGTCTTTTTACTAAATAATGAGTAAACTGCAATAAAATGTATCAGGGTACATACCCAGCTGGCATTTTAATGTGGAGTCAGCGTTGAATCAACGTCAAGTGCGCCAGGTGTCAGAGTTCGATAACCGTTGGATTTTGTTTAGATTTTGCAAATCTAATCAACGTTGAAATAGCAACGTCATTCCAATGTTGATTTG
>JBBKCR010000148.1:12312804-12339509 GCA_037577295.1 Ladigesia roloffi | reverse complement strand
CCCCCCCCCCCCCCCCCCCCCCCTAATTAACAGGTATGTAACCCGGTTTTGTTGTGTGAGCTTGCCCATGCCAGACACTTAATTAAAGGCATGTGAAGGTCTGGGTTTTAGGAGTCAGTGGAACACAGAGATGTGGTTAGAAGAAGGGCAGAACATATGCATTGAAGAAAATGTCTCCACAGAACAAAGCAGACACGTTGTAATCAGCAGAACACCACAGTGTAAATACACTTGGGCAGTTTGTGAGACGAAGATACATGAGTTGGTGATTAGTCTTTTTCCAGGATACAGAAAAATCGCTGTTGGTTCAGATTTCTGGTTCAGGTCTCTCACTTTTAGCCCTTTATTTTGTACTGACAACATCCCTAGCACCTAACTTGTTTGCTGTTCTACTATAATATGGAAAGGTTGAGATAACTGCACTGATTTTTTAAATGATACTCTTCCTCCAATAAATAATTATTATTTTATCACAAGTAAAAATATTGTTTTGTAATATTTGCTGTGCTCTATGAAAAATGCAAAGAAGCACTGAATATTATTTAAAATGTTATTTTAAATATTCTTTTTTATTTTAATATTGCCAAATTCTTCCGTAAGAAAGATAATTACTTCGAAAAAATATAGCACAATGAGCAAGAAGGAGTACAATAATCATCAGATTATATCAGTCATTTTAGGACACCAAAAACCATGGACAAACCTCTAATGTTCCCAACCATGACCCAGGGCAAGCAGTGCTGCCCACTACTTTACATCAACCAAACTAGAGCTTAGATCTGGCCCAAAAAATGAAACCCAACCCTACCTGAGCCCGTGCACCTTGTGTCTGAGCCCAGCCCGGCCTGGCCTGACACATTAACTGTAGGATAGTGTCAGGCCAGGCTGGGCTCGGGCCAGGTTCGGGTTCGGACAGAGAATCTAAACTCTAAACCAAACTGACACTGTACTACTTGCAGGTCACCAAAATACTCCAGCAATCTTTGTAATGCCTGATAGTTTCGTGACGTGGGCAATATTAGGATGTAGTTTGAGTAACTGAGTTGTTTCTCCATAGCTTGGATATAGCAATATTAATATGTTGACATCTTATCAGTCAGAGGAGAAAAAATATAAAATGCCTTTCGTCCTGATGGTATGGTCTCAACTAATCACTTTGTACAGTGTACAGTTAAGTAGGATCTTCCATTTGGCCCAAATAAAATATGTCTTTTTCTAAACTCTTAAATCTATAGAAATATTTTACTATTATTAAATTGTTAATGTACACAAATATTGAATAGACACATTTGTATACTGAGGGCATATCCCACAGAAATTTGAGATTTTATTATGCATTTCAATGTGCTTTTTTGTTGTTGGGACTACATCCAAATTCTGTAGACGTCAGAGTCTTTTGTATTACATCTTAAAAAAATTATTTCCTGATCATAATTTCCTATTCTTTTGGCATGGCATACTTGAAATGCCAGTGAAATGAAGAAAGACAGTATAAAGGGTTGTGCTCAAACATAGTCAGATTCTGAGAGGCCTGAGGTCTTACAGATGAAGACAGATTATCCCCCAGCAGGCCAGATGAGCCCCCCATTGCCCTTCACAGATGCTCGCTTTACTAAATCATCGTCTTACATTCATTACACATTTCCATGGATGTATACCCAGATCTTTCCAAGGAAACATTTTTACCCCGGGGAATATATTTGACCACAATACTATATAAGCAGTTGGGCAGTCGTACATTTTTGTTGCTTTGGCTTTCTATTCCAGTGCACTGCATTTACAATGAAATGGTGATAATGAGGATAAAGTGCCAAATTCCAGCTTAAATGTGAACATGTTTATGTTTAGAATTTAGAATTACTGTGAAAATTCAGTTCTTTAACTACAGTTCTTTAAGAATGAAGCTTCTTAGTACAGTTACACTTTTTCAGTCTTATGGTTTCCTTCCATAGACACTTGATTGATTCTCTTGATGAGCCAAAAAGCAAATATCTCGGTGTGAATGCCATCAAGAATCATCTTTAACCGTTATGGAATCTTGTTAGTGCTGAAAATGAAGATGCAGTATAACAAGGCTAACCATGCAACCAGCTGTCTAGTTCCATATAACCCTCAAAAATGGAGGAAGTACATTCAAGACAAGCCGTGATTCCTGTATTACATAAAAACGGGTGTAAATTCGGTTGAATTTAGATGTGTATTGTGCCTTTTAACAACATAATTATTATTCGACCAAAAGGGCCAAAGCAACACAAATGTTGCCTACTGGTGATGGCTTACATAGAGAAATATTTTCTAAGAGTGTGAAAGAGATTGCAAAGCTACTGACTGCAGTTTGAATGATACAGGCCTGGCCACAATCATAATTCTCAGTGCAGAAAAATGTCCATACAATCAGACTATTTATGCTGTTAAGTAGAAAAATAACTAGAATTTGAAAAGACATTTTTTATGCTGCACATATCTCTGAACAGGACACATTCCTGTATACACATATCTTGTTTTTAAAAAATGAATACAGAAAGTTAAATAAACATAAAAATGTAAATATTGTGAATAAATCTTTAGTTATGTAGTTACGCAGTATATTTGACCCACACTGCAGGATAATCAGGCCTATAGTGTGAGGTGGATACCGATTCTCAAGCTGAACAGACCTTGTCAGTGTGTCTTGAGAAACTTGTAAATATGGAAGCATATTTAAATTAAGGACTAAATGGACCCCAGAGAGTGAGAATAAACTTGCAGAGTAGTGGCAAAAGAATAAATGTCTGTACTTTTCTGCTTGAAAAGCAGTTGCCTGCATAGTAATCAGCTGGCTGTCATTTGCCACCTCTGTTATGATCTAAACTCACGCTAGTTTACAAGACGTTAACAAAGGCTAGAGAAGGGGAGAAATGTGAGAACTCCCACAAAGTTTGGAGAATGCACTCATAGTACTACACAGGGTCCATCTTTGTAAACCAATAAGTGGGCAGAATTGTAAGGGTCTCCATTAAGTGCACTATTCCACCTGACACCACCCCCGTCTTTGCTGAAGTAGGCTTGGGATGAGTCAACATAATAAAGGAAATGCCTTTAGTGTATGCAAACTCTCACTGTTTCAGCAGAGTTTACACCACTAACATGATTTTTATTTCTCTGTTATCTCTAGTCATATTCTTTTTTGTTCTCTGGAGTGCACTCTACATTAAGACTGTGCAGTTCTTTCATATGGCAGTGTAGATTATTTTTGGATACACTAAATGGCTGAAAAATATTATTTTAAAGGAACATAGTGGTTCTTGCTGCTTTCTTCAAAGTCAGCCATTCTAATAAATTCAAGGCTTTGTAAATGCAGAATAAAGGCACTTCACAACAAGATCCATTTAGGTAGGAATTACCTCAAGCCTGAAAATTACATCAAATATTTCTGCACTCTTCTCCGGCCTAGTTTGAGTTTTACAGCAGCAACTATTTTTTTATGTAAATTTTGATTAACAAAAAAGGCTATTTGGTAATATGTTTGTGTCTAGAACACAGTTATATGCAAAAGTTTGAACAACCTCAGTCAAACAACATATTTTCTTATAGATAATATAATTTGATAGTATATTTTTTCTAATGAACAATTTGTATTATTAAGAAAAAGTGGCAGTCATTTCTGGAACTTTCCTGCTTCCACAGGAGCATGGTCATGGGTTATTCAAATTCAATGGTTCTAATTATAATGGCTGAATAAAAGCACTTAAATGGTTTTGGAACAATAAAGTGGTGAAGTGTTGTACAAATGTGTTTCAGTAAAATATGTGCCAATGTGTTGTGTATTATAATTTTCATAGGTATGAAACATTTAAGGTAAAATTAAGGGATCCATTTATGGACATTTCATTTACTGACATTTAATTCAAATTAAAGTATTTGGCTTATTTTCAGGGGTAAATTAAGGTAGAGTTAAGCACATTTTAAGTACATTGTGTTTCATAGTGACTCCATTTCAGTCGCTATTGTTTGAAGAACAGGCGAGAGTTGCATTTTTTATGCTACTGTGATCAGCACAAAGCTGGCTCACATGAAACAAATCACAACAAAAATATAGACCCGCTTGAAGAGTTACATGAAGCACCAACATCTTTTAACTTGAACATCGGTAGTGCAGAACCCCGGATTCCTTTTTGAAACCTTGTTAGGCAGATCACATTCAAACACATGTCAATCATATAAGTGCTAATGGAAATGTGAACATTTGAACATGATGGTACAGCTCTTTCTCAATCTGTCTGTAATTGACTGTAAAATCTGTAATGTATTTGAAAGCATATTCAGTTTTATAAAGTAAAGCAGCATGAACTGATGAAAAAAACACATTCACAGATCATCTGGTTTTTAATGAGTGTGTCAGGAGTTTTCTTTCTTTTGGTGCGGTTCACATTCTGAGGGCTTTGATGTGTGCTAGCCAACTGCATACACCAACTGTTCACGTAAACTATTCAACCTCCCAGCAATGTTTTAGCTGAGATGCCGCATTCAAAGTTAATTTAGATCAAACACTAAGCATCTTCACTCTCACTTTTGAAGAATGTCTTCTAGTATTTTCAGTCTCCTCTAATCTCTTCAGAGATTACAGTCTTTCCCAAACAGACATAGCATAACTTCTTCATAAGGGCAGGGTTGGGGCGGGGTTTGTGCATGGGGGTGGGGTTTGGGGTGGGCGGGGTTGCTGCCTGCTTGCAAATCTCATCCGTTTACGGCAGGGGTGAGCAAACTACGGCCCACGGGCCATTTCCGGCCCATTGGACTTTTTCATCTGGCCCGTCTCATCTGTGTCTCGGGCTGCGAAGTTGCAGGGCGGGACCGGGCGCCGAATGGGCGGGGCCAAGCACGCAGTATGAAGTTACTCAAAATACGTGTTTGCGCTGTGAATACCACATACACCAATGGGTACAGGCATACCACTGAGATCAAGTCCAAAAAATAAAACCCAAACACGACCCGACCCCATGCACCTTGTGTAATAGACCAGCCTGGCCCCACACATTAACTGCCCGAGCCCAAATTAAAACCGAAAATGTATGTAATCCATGGGCACTCAACTGTGGGTGCATTCATAAACTCAGAATGCTGGATCCCAAATGCCTCTAAGTTTATCATCACCTGTAGCCTCTAGCTTGGCAAATATGAATGCTTTGTGTGTTGGTAAATCCTTAGATTGTGTTACAGTTGACTTTTAGATTCTTTTACATTTGCTCTTAGATTGTTTTTTACAGTTGACTTTTATAGCAATTTATGATATAATATTGGTATTGGGGCTGTTTTCTTTTCTTATTATGATAATTAGTTGTAACGTACAGGAGCTTTAGGAAGTAGGATGTAAATGAGATTTATTGCATTTGTTGAATCTATGGACAATATGGGCATTATCATAAATGTTAGTCATAATCTATATTAAAGTTAATACAGGTTACCAAGTGGTCATTGGGTGATCTACTGAAAGAAATTGAAACAGTCAGGCAAGATATAGGTTTTTAGAAAAGAAAACACCCATGAACTAAGAATTGAGGAGTCAGGAAATGCAGGAAACCCAGGGGAAAACCAAGCAATGTATAACAAATAAACCAACACACAATTAGTGTCCAGTCCTTTCCTGATCAAAATCCAGTCTCCTTCTGTTTACACAACGTATGTTTATCTTGGTCTTTTCAGCTAAGTAGCAGTTGGCTTTATCAGCATGGATGTTTCTGTGATTTTCTAAACTAATAATTCATTTAATTTGTTCATTTCTGCAATGATTGAAAGTTCATTATTGAACAAGTTAACTTTTTTTCTATTTAAAATATATTTTTTTATATTTCAGTGGATCAGTCACACATGCTGGATAGATCACCCTGAAAGCAAATAGTAATGTCAGATATCTGTCCGTCTTCCCACCAGCTAGTGCTTCCAGAGTATTCCATTCATGGTCTCTTCTGCATCATGTTCCTGTGTGCCCAAGAATGGCTCACCGTAGGCTTGAACATCCCCCTACTTTTCTACAACACCTGGAGGTAAGTATCTAAGCTTACGTTTTCATGAACAGGTACATTTGAGGGATATACTATAAGTGTGTCTGGAAGCTCATTCCTGTGCTTTTGGATTGGAGGATCATTTTTCTTAAGCTTCAAAAAATAATTATATGAATATTTTCTAGATGGCTGGCCCATATATTATGGGTTATTGTAATTCTAATACATTAGAAGCTGTTTCTGTGCTTCACTGTATTATTCTTACAACCTTGTCTCCCCTGGTCAGATTTCAGGTTTTTTAAAAACAAAAAGAAAAACTGTAAATATTACAAATAGGATTTTGCGACTGCACTTCCTTCCACAAAATGTATGATTAAACCTCCCCCACCCCCAAAAATACAGTGTACAACCCAATTAACCAACAGGTCAGCTAATGATTACGGATGAGTGGGTAGAGATTAGTGTGTTCACACCTTCCACAGCACAGTCTACAAAATTCACTACTTCTTGCATTGCTTACTAATGAACCTGTATCAACACATTCAAAGCAAAAAGAAGCACTCAATGAAGATTAAGTGAAATGTTCTGAAAAACCAGACAAATCTAGGCAGGTAAGCAGAGAAAAATTCTAACAAACATTTACATACATTAGCATATAAGTAGTAGGAGCATATCAGCTGCCATAATTTAACGAGAAAAATCTTTCAAATTTATTCTGTATGCTTACAGAACAAGTGTAATATTTGCGATAGCATTTGATAGAACATTCAAAAAGGGAAAATGTTACTGCAGCCTTATTAACATTTAAACTGTCCATGTGTTGTATACTTTTGTACAAAATTACTCAATATACTCAAATAGAAAAATAAAAACAATATTAAACTATGCTGTATTTCCTTCAGAAAAACACAAATATAGTTTATTAGCTGTATAATACTCTTTTAAACAAAGTAATGCTGTGAGCCTTTGCAGACTACCAGATAGAATTTAGATCGGGCCCAAAAAATGAGACCCGACCCAACCCAAGCCCGTGCACTTTGTGCCCAACCCGGCCCGGCCCGAGGACAGCGGCAGGAAATATCGTGTTCGGGCAGAGAATCTAAATTCTACTACCAGCTATATGTTGTTCTGGAAGACCAAAATATCTGTTACAAACCTGCTGACAAATATTTGCTTTCCGTCAAATAACTAAATTGGATGGATACGGATAGACAATGAGAACATGATATTATCCTGACAGCTGTGGTAGCCCCCTGCGTTCTGAAACCAGTCCCAAAACTAAAAACTAAAAGCCTAGTAAATGAAATAATAATCTAAATCTCAAATTAGCCAATTGCATAATAGTCACCCAGCACAGAAGATGATATAATGCTGTGAGCCTTTATACATAACAAGCAAAATATATAATAAATATCCCATGTGTGTAGTTCGGTTCAGGAGAATCATTTGCCATATCGGGCATTCTGTACCCTTAGCACACTTTTTAAACAAATCATTCACAAATGCCTTATTTCACCTCCCTTTTCATACGCTCAGTGTGCCTAATGACAGCATGTAGATATTTGTTTGTCAAGACTAATGCTTCACTCCCTACTGGAGAGAAAATGCACCTTTAGAGCCATTAAAAGAACGAGCCGCAGCAATTTACCGCTCACGCAACAAATCTTACTCCAGTGAAGCTGAGCGAACGCGAAGTGCCACAGCCAATTACTACAGCCAGCTTCTCAATATAAGGGTGTGCTTCTGCTTTTCAGTGCCAAGTGCTTTCAGAGAAAGAAAAACGAGGTGAACTAGATTTACCATCAAGGACTGGGGGCAGAGCCTCTCTGTGGACAGGATCTAGTTCTTCAGCCACAGATAATTTGTGCATAATAACATATTAATAACCCCAGGTTTGATTCCAATAGCACTGTGAGTTCACTGAGGTTTGTTTGTGTACTCGCTGTACACTCAAAGAAATATTTGGTCCAATTCCAAGGATTTATTTATTACAATAGGATATAAAATTTGAATTACTTAGATTTAACAGAAACCGGCCAATAATCTTTATGTGCTGCATATTTGTCAGTCACATATAAATGCAACAATTAAGAATAAGATTTATTTAATAATACCAATAAACCCATGTGATTTGAATAAACAATGGCAGATTTATATATTTATCATGAATTTTTTATTCAAACTGATGTAAATGATCTCATAAATGTAATTTAATGGATCTTGCTTGATCCAAAGCTCATCATACTTAAAGTATTTTTATATGTTTTAACTGATTAAATGTTTTCACAGTTAACAGGTTCACGCTGATTTTAAGGAATTTGAATAAATAAATTCTAAAAATGTAATTATTTAAATAAAAACAAACATATGCAAATACCTAAATATAAACTATCCCATTAGTCCAATGAATGTTGTATCATAATAATCTTTAACCTTCAGAAAAGTTTATTACTGTGCTGTTTAGCCAGTAGAAGTTAAGGTGTCGCTTCCATCATGCTAATTGCTGCCTGTGCCAGATGCTCTATGGCTTCAGAGACTAGCTTTTTGAATGCTGTTCAGAGACAGAGGGAGATGTAGCATGAAATTCATCCATCCTTCCCTTCCTCCTTCCTACTGAGCACAGCTGCTTCTGTACCCCAACCTTCACTGGTGCATCTCTCTCTCTCTCTCACTCTCCCCCTCATCCAGCACCTCCTGTTTTTAGTACATTTTTCAACCTAAACTGCCTCATGAAAACATGCATTATCTCTTTTAGGATATTGGCTGGATATAATCCTTTAATGCTGGAATCTGGAATGATCATCATCATGTTGCAGTACTGTTTTAGTTTTATGATATTGGATGATTAATAAATCTGGGGTACCATTAGGCACTCTCCAGCACTGAAGAGGTGCTAGAATTTAGTTAGATACAGAATTAATATTTACATTCAGTTAACTAATTCTACAGAGTCTTCAGAGTACTAATTCTGGGCACCCCACCTCATCCTACCCGTATGTCCATTTTGGTTTCTCCCAAAAAAGAGCAGTGTGAGACAGTGTGAGGGGCCGTTCAAGGCTTGTTACAGCTCTGGTACTAGGAAGAAGCCCCCTGATTGTCAGTGAGCCCCCGGAGCAAGCTATTCAGCTTGACCAGTTGACACAATTTGTGGCAGGGCTGGTCAGTGCCATTCATCTACTGCCAATCAACCAGCATCAACATCACATGCATTCCACATCAAGTTCCCTACCCAGTGTCTTTATGCCTTGCTTTCAAAGCAATATGCTGGTGACCACACAGGCTTGTGGCCTTAACTTATAATTTGCAGAGCTCATCATGGTTTCAGATGCCTGGAAAATATCAAACCTTTAGGCAACCACTCACTGGGTAGGACCAGGACCTGGATCAGCCAGGCCGTCTGGAGGGGTGACCAAGTTTGCCCACCATGAGAGAAGTCTTGACCTTGATGTGGTCAGTCATATTAAGAAGAATTGGCCCCCTCCATCTGGAGTCCAAATTTCCTGAACACACACTAGATTATTTGAAACTAATGATGGTGACGCTCCTGGACCCACCAGTAGAAACCCAGCACCTGAACCTATGGATGATGCAAAAATGTCTGCAGTCTTAGAGTGACCTGGGCCCCTTTTGGTTACGGAAATGCAGCAGTTCCTGAGATTCACCAAATTTATAATAGGTTTAACCAGGCCTTTGGTTCAGTTGCTGCACACCTATTTAACCTCTTTAAAGACAAGCCCCAAAAATGACTATGACACCTCCTGCTAGAGAAGCTTTTAATTAATTTAATTCATTGGCAGCAACATGAAAGTCCTGGTAAACTTCACCCATGTTCCTTCTTAAGGTAAAATTTCCAGGATAGAGCATATTTATGACATTGGTAAACGCAAGCCAGCTCAACATCAGTTTGGCATTAGAGGTGTGGTGGTATTGGTTAAAGAGGATACAAGAGTATTCCTGGTGCTCACTGACCACTGTAATCTATAATACCTCTGTCAGGCAAAACGCCAAAGACCAGGCTGAATGCACAAGCCAGGAACTCAATAGGTTCATCCAGGCTTATCACCATGCCCAGCAGCATGACTGCTTGGGGTACCTCTGACAACTTGGGAGCTTCTTCTGAACCTTTCTGCTTCTAAAATGTCCCCAATTTGTATAGGTCCATTTTCTTTATGTTTTCAAGGTAACCCTGTCACCTGTAAACAGGTTTACAGTTCTCTCGACATACACACATCACCCCATTTTTCATGGTTTCCTCTCTGGTTTGGGGACCCCTAGACAGCCCTTTTGTATCAGATTAAGATAAAAGGTCTATTAAGCCTACTAGATACTCTTGAACTTGCAGAGGTGGTGAGGCCAAATTCAATATTTGATGGACTGGGAAGGTTTAGTCCTGAGAAGTGGCATTGCCTCCCAGCCAGGAACATCTTAAGCTGTGAATTTATAGATGTGTTTCACCAGTTACGGACCGACCTGATCCTTGGCCACCCACACAACCGCATGGCAGGTAATTGAGCTCCTGGACAACTATGCCCCTGTACATCCTGGCTGTTTAAGCATCCTCACCTGCTTTCAGGGGGAAGTCCTGTAGGGGGGTACAGTCATGACTGCAACTCCTACACCATGCCCCTGGCCTTCCTGGACCACTGAGTCTGGACATCATACCTCCCCCAATGTTGTGTCCATTTTGGTTTCTCCCTCAGCGCTAACAAGCTGCTCATGCGCCTAACTTCTATTTCCATTTTAGCCTGGTGTGACCTGGATCTTTTTTCCATTTTGCCTCATAGCTAGATGTAGTTGGCGCATGTGTTTCAGATGTTAGTACCCATCTTTTTCTCAGGCCTGTGCTGGAATCTAGTTTGTTTGGCTTTCAGTTAGCTCTTAGCTCTCAACTGTCATTTACAAATCTGCACATATGAATAAATTCTCAGAGAATCACACCTGCAAGTGCATTTTTGTCTTCACGTGCCAGTCATACGCATGACATTTGTAGTATTGTATACATGACAAATGTAATGACTAAATGAAAGATTAGAATCCACACATCAACATGATACATCATATAAATTATTTTGTCAAGTAACAAGGTTGAAACCTTTCTTATTTTCCAGCTCACTGTGGGGCGGATTTGTTTAAAATATGATTTTTATACTAGCCATACATGAGCTAACAGCAGCTGTGTTTCCTCCAAACTCTGTGCAGCAAAGGCACAGACACATGGTGGTTTCCATGCTCAGCAGAAGCCCGTACACATATGCAGAGAATAAACAGAGTAGGGGAGTAAAACAGGAGAGATGTAAAAGATACCCTTGGTGTAATTCAACAACAACTTGAATATTAACCCTTGATATATCTTGGTTCATAAGATATGTTCTGAATACCATTTTTCAAATAAATGCACTTAAGTTATTGATCATGGTATTATGCAGTGCAGTTATTATCCAGCAACAACCATCCATAAACATCTAACTGCCAGGACCCAAGGTTCATGACTGAGCAAGTATGAACCTGGTAATACCCAATCAGTCTAGCACAGGGACTTGGTAGTGTAACATGTCACACTACCCGGCTTTTGTCTTTGCCCCTCTTCGGCAGGTACTTCCACAGCCCCACCGACACTAAGGAGCTCCTCTATGACCCTGCGTCCGTCATGAATGGGGACACACTCAAGTTTTGCCAGAAAGAGGCCTGGTGCAAGATGTCCTTCTTCGTGCTTTCCTTCTTCTATTATCTGTACTGGTGAGTGCCAATCATTAACCGTCTCAAATAACATTTTGTGCTGACTAAGATGCTCATGAGATTATTCTTATATCTTCACAGAACATTTTGCCTTTTTAGTATGTGTATTTGCTATAATATAAGCTACCAACAGCCTATAGCATAGCATACATATATACTAAAACAAGCTTTTGAATTCGCAAGGACACAGTGCACTTGCTTGGCGCCTGGAACATGCCTCTGGGTAGAATTCTTGTTTTTTTTTTCTTTAATACAGTGGCTTAACAATATATCACTGTAACAAGAACAAATAATATTCAAAGCTTCAACAGTGCATTTCAGTTTTGTAACAAGTGTCCTCAGACATTTCTGTTCAGCATATAATTTGAATAAAAAATGCACAACATTAATAAAAATAAATCAATGAATAAAGCCCTATTTGAGCAGGAACCATTTTACCCATGGAGGTTTTTTAAGTGATTTAATTGAAGTACAAACCAGTTATATTGAGTATCCTCTTCTGGAGCAAATAACCTTTTGCAACCCTCTCAGAACCATCAGTAATATTATTATGGTTACTTGTCACAAGCATTTTAAAATGACAAATGATGATATAAATATGATATACACACAAACTGTATCACTTACTACTTTTTTCATATATAAGAGCTAGAATGTTTAATAAATTCCAGGAAGCGTGTAAAAATCATGATAAAATAAGAATAAAAGGACTACTACATAACAGACCATGCTAATGATACTCAAGGAGTTGATTTTAAGGTGTGGTCATATTAAGGTGTAGTCATGTCCAAATTTATCGTACCTTGTATTATGAAAAACAGAAAAAATCTCAGATTAAATCAATTTGGGGATAAAAAAATCCTGCATAATATTTGCCTACCTGTTGCCATGAGTATTACAAGACATCTCCCCTTGCTAAACAAAATAATAGCACTGTTATAACCACCCACACTTTATCAAGTACAAAGCAGCCAGTAAAATCTTGTACAAATTACATTACTTTACCTTTTCTGGTAAAACTAATCCAGCTTAAATAGAGCTTTAGTGGGAAGACTACAAGTGAAACTGCTGTAATTAAGAATTGAAGCTTTTGTTTCTCTGCACCATCTATTATAATGTACAGACTTTAATGAGGTGATCTCACTCCCTCTTTGCTTCTATAGCGTGTACCAGACTGCGCCCTCTCTTTAGGACTCTGAGGGTGGTGGTAGTGAGTTGCTCTTTTTCTCCATGGTTATGCTTCCTCTTAAAGACAATCTTCCTGCTAACCTTCCCAATCCTCACCACCTCTGCACAATCCTTTCAGCCCCTGCTGGATTTACAATAACCCCTCACAGAGTTCTCACCAGTTATTTTCTGTAAATTTTGGCTTTCCATCACCAGGATATTCAGCCTCTACAGGGTATTGTCAAGCTGTCACCAAATGCTAAAAAATGTGTTCCAAAATAAAGCAGACTATAAGACCTTGTTTACACCTTGTATTTACATGTGTTCCATGTCTGGATCATGTCTGGGTGTTCTTGGGTGTACCTGGATGGATTTCATTATAGCTATTCAGTAAAAGGAACAGCTAAATTAATTACAGAAAGAAGTCCCAACCTCATAAATCCTTCATCTTGCATTTCCTTGATTATTATTTCAACCACTAGTGAGCATTTGGCAGTCACACCTCTGCATATATAATCGTATGCATATATATAAAAACTTTTCCATTTAAACCAGTGTTGAATGTGGTCAAGATCCCTCTCTGACCCCATCAAAAAATTCCATCCCAGTCCATGACATTCATTGCCATCAAGCGAAATCCCAACATGATCATTCACTGAAAAGGTATGTTGATGAAAGGTGTAAACAGTCTTTAAGTGTAACTTGATGAATGCCACCTATACATCACCCTCCTGCACAGTTTCAAAGCTCTAACCCATGTTTCCTTGTGGCATGATCCTCTAACCCACATGCGTATGACCAATTGAATGGGAACCCCCCTGCTTGCACATCTATTGTGATTTAAATATAAGCACACTTGGACATCCCCATCAAATTATTCCTGCCAGTTTTGCTATGCCTCATTAGCCAAGCAGTACTTCTGAAGCTAATGACACAAGAAATGAGGGTTCCACTCTGACAAGGGAAGAAAGCCTTTAGTAAACCCTTCTGACATCGCTATGCCAGTTTTTCTACGATCTACAAGCTTTAGGGGAAGGCAAGGTCAAGAGAGACATCAGAACTGTTCGACGGTGTGCTTGTCTACAAAGGCCCTATATTCTGCTTTCACACTTCTGACAGTTCTGGAGCAAAACAAAAATGATCTCTGAACTTCTCTACAGTTAGAGCAACTATTTACATCACAAAATTTCACTCAAAATGGTCTAAACAGGAATGGTGCAAAAATTCATTTGAATCATTTTTGTTACTGTCATGGAACCTTGCCCCTGCAGAGAGAGGGAGGCGCAAGTGCGGATTTCCACACTTAACTTTACAAAAAAAACAGCCGCTGTCACAGTTACCAACCTACATGAAAAGTTAAACTTACCATTACATTTTGGGTATGTTCTAATATATACTCTAAATCTAAATTCAAGCCTGACTGATATAAACATTTTTATTTGGAGAAATAGTTCTGCAAACTGTTCTACTTCCACTTTTTCTGATTTTTTGGTTTGCAAAAAAAATGCATTTAGAAAAAAGTTTCCAGTTCAGCCTACTTAGCTGGAAAATCATTAGATGGGGTAGGCTGCATTGTTGTCGGTTTCAGTAGTTTCTCTTTCATTAGAGGTTCATGTTTGTTGCACCACTAACAAGCCACAAAATATTAAAGCTGTACCAGTGGAGTTGTGCCAATGCTCATAAATCTTAATAGCATCAGATATTAATGACCAAATAATAAATTAGTCATTCCTAATCCGTGTTATCTTATAGCAAATTCAGAAATATTGTAATGCTCAGAAATCTATCACGTAGCACAGTAGATATATAACAAGAAATGCTCATGCAGCTTTTAGCAGGGTATTCCCTAATTAAGTATGACAGCCTATGGGCTTCCTTGTGGCAGAAGACCAGGAACCTTTGGCGCACAGAACCATGACATATGTTAGCATCACACAGACTTGTCCACTTGTGCAGCGATCAATACGCAAGCTAAAGCTCCACAATTTATCATTTGTTATTTGTTTTTTTAATAGTTGAGTTTTACCATGTTGATGGTTCTTGAAACTGCAGAGATATTCGTGTGTTTTGACCAATTTCAGTCCAAGATGATTGTTTCTGTCAATGTTTTTCTGAGTTTATGCCTTAGTTAAGTGAACCACTGTGGCTTTCCTCACAAAAAAGATTTTATTGAAACTTAATACTTTTATTAGATCAAACGTTAAAACCTTTGTCTCATTTAATAAATTGCAGAGACATTTTAAATAGATGGACTTTGGTGACATATATTAAATGAAACCTCGAGGCAAAGAATTTGCGTCAAATATTTTTTATAATCAAATTATTCAAGTTAATCCAATAATCGTTTAAGCCCTATGAACCACATTCCTCCAGGACCAATTGCAGGCAGGACAAAAATACAGTGAGTGTAAATAGTACAATGGAGAGCATGCAAGAATATTACAAGGAACAAGGCAACAATTCTTGCAGTTTAAGATATTTTTTGTGACATTTTGGTTTAATGGGCAAAAAAATCTACTCACTCCATGTATTTGAACCAACATTCTAATTTTCTTCAGTCTGTCATGTTTCGTCCTAGCCGAACAGAAATGAATAGAAGGAGACACAGACGCAGACTGCCACATCGAAGCAGATTTTATTATATCACAGAACAGAAAACAAACCAAATCGAAAACTGGCAAAAGTTCTCAAAGGCAGGTGAGGACAAAGACAGAACTAAAGTGATGTATGCTCTCATACAGGGCTAACTAACTTAAATACAAAAGACAGAGAACTGAGGACCAATGAACAGAGGGGAGAAGTCCATATGGTAAGTAAAGTCAGCTGTGGAAGGAGGACGAGGGGGAAAAGAAGTCTACTCCCCGAGGTGGCAGCGGAGGAGTCGAAGATTGCAGGGATCTTTGTCCGAAAACAGAGGCTGGAGTGGAATTCACACTTCACATTAGTTGTGGTCTCTGGAGCTGAGGCCGACGCAGGAGCCGGAGCTGGTGGAGCTGAGACCAGTACGGGAGCCACGTCTGGGGAAGCTGAGGATGGTGCAGAGGCCGGAGCTGGAATCTGGCCAGCCGGTGCAAAGACTGGTACTGGAGCTTGGATGACCAGTTTGGAGACTGATGCTGGAACTTGTGCGGGAACCAGGTGAAGAGAGTTGCATGCTGGAGTCACAGGCAGAAACTGCTCACTTGAGCCATGGTCGGAGTCTGGGTTGGTTATCAGCATTGGTGGTTGGAGTCCTCTTGGGGCTGGAACAGGAGATGAGGCGACCAGTGTGGAAACTGGAAAGTGTTCAGGGGTAGAGGCTGAACAAAGTGAGGCTGGACTAAATCAGGTCTGATTGACCTGACCTGGGCTGACCTGACCTGGACTGACCTGGGCTGAACTGAACTGGACTGAGGGAATATGGCAAGGATTGAGTGACCTAGGAGGCGGTCACACTAACTGGGGTGACCTATGAGCCAATTTCGCTGATTGGGGTGGCTGAAGAGGCAATTGCGCTGACTGAGGGACCCGAGGAGGTGACTGAAGTTCTGACTGAGTTGATCTAAGAGTAGCTGTCATGGAAACCGCCATCTTGGATCTGGTATGGGATTTTCTCACTGTAATTGAGATGGAAACGTCTGTAAATGAAGTTAGCAAATGCAATACCACCGGTGGATACACCAGTCGCCCACTCCACCCATACATGAGATCGTTCTTGCATATTCAAGGTGCTCTGGAGGAGTGTGTTGATTCCCTATGCTTGCTCCATGGTTTTCTTTCAACGTTGGAGATGGGAAGGCTTGAGATGAAACCCCGCAGGTTGAAGATCTCAGGCTGATCCTCCACTTGACCATTCCAGCCATGAGTGAGATCATCTTTGTTAGAGTTGCCATAGTCCAAGGACTTCAGAGGACTCCACCGACCCTCACTGCTTACCTCCTCTCGCAGAGTCCCATGCAGGATATGAATCAAATGTATGCAATGCCAGTGGAGGTCTTCTGTGCCTTGTGAATGGGAGCATTCTGACATGTCTTGTCCTGGTCCAGACAGGAATGAATAAAAGTCATAGGAGCAGACTGCCATAACGACGTAGATTTAATTATAACACAGAACAGAAAACAAACCAAACAGCAAACTGGCACAAACAGGAGAAATTGAAGAGGCAGATGAGGACAAAGACTGAACTTAAGTGATATATGCTCCCAAACTGCCCACAAGACATAAAACTAAGAACTACTACTACTGCTACTACCAGTGAACAGAGGGGAGATATTCATCATGTAAGTAGAGTCAGTTTTCAGCTGGGAGAAGTTGGTATGCAATGGGTGTTTGTGGTCATTGAGATTACTGGTGGCTTTGCAAATGCAATGCGGTGTAAACATCTGTGACAGAGGAGAGATAAACTGATTTTTCAGCTGTAATTACTACCATCTATATGGTCTAGCAATTCTAAATACAGAGCAGCCGTCTCAGCTCAAGCATGCAGATGATTTGCTGCTCTGATGACCTGGAACAGGTGCAGAATAAGAAAGCTTAATTAATACCAAAATTAATTGCTTATGTTATGATTGTATAGATGCACAGAGACAAGAACAATATAAAAATCAATAAAGTCCAGAAAATACTCAATATGAAATACATGTTATAAACACAAATGCTGGGGTATGAACACTATAGATAAGAAATTTGCAGTTAAGTGAATTATTATTGACACAAAAAAAATGGAAATGTAGCTGGTCACCAACACCATGTACTAATAGGTACTAATAGGTTGCTGCTAATATTTCAAACAGGGGAAGTTCATTTTAGGCGTACATTGCCAAATTACTTGTACATAAATTCACTCTTCCTTTTTCAGAAAATGGTTTGTGATCCCATCGTTCTACATCCACACCTGAGGTAGCAGTATTTAGTCAGTCAGCCAGTTCACCTGGTCATACTGGGAGAGCTGAACAGAGCGGCTATTTTTTCCTGATTTTTACAGCAAATTAGTCTTTGGCATTGATCTGCCCTGTTGTTTACATTGGAGTCATGATGAAGATTATTAAATGGCTTTGCCAAAAGAACTATTACAATAACAATAATGTCAACAATATTATGCACAGCTTGCTAGTTGGCTGGTTTTCCCTTTCAAGAACTTCTTTAAAGATATGAAACACGGAGCAAACTCAAGAATGCTGTAATCACGTTTTTATATAAAGAATGATATGAACAAATGAAAATGGTTTATATCACCCGCAAAAAACACACTGCGTGCAGCAGGCTGCCTCATGACTTCTCTCGCAGATCCACTGGGACTGAGTGTGAATCTCCAAACTAAAACATGCTGTGAATCAAAAAGGGTTTCTGCCCGTTGGACAGCTCCTCCAATCATCATGCAGCAGCCCAGCGTCCTGGCTCGTCCACTGCTTCACTCACTCCCAGAGAAGCTGAGCTTCCCTGGAAGTAAAAATTTTTGTGCTTGAATCCAATCACTGTCCAGCTTTTCTGCAGTGAGACACGCCCCTCTGCCAGTGTCCATAGAGAGGCAGTGAAGCTGAGCTTCAGGGGGGTGTAATGCTGTGTGCTGCACAGAAATGTATAAAAAGAAAACAATCTAACAATCTAAAAAATCTAAAAAAAACAGTCAAACAATCTAAAAAAAATACCTGATTCTGAACGAGCTAGTCATGAAGTTGAACTCGACCTAAAGGCAATATAAATACGACATATTTGAGCATTTATATTTTTTACATATTAGAGGAAGCAGAGCTTCCCTTGTAGTCTTAGAGCAGCCGCCACTGGTTGCAGCCTCCATAAATATATCTCAGTCATTGTGTTTAAAGCAGCCCTTAAAGCGATAGTTCACCCCCAAATTTTTATGTTTATTTGCTTACCCCCAGGGCATCCAAGTCGAAGGTGACTTTGTTTTCTTAGCAGAAAACAAACGCAGATTTTTAGCTTTAGCCGTAGCAGTCTGGTAGTCATTTAATGGAAGTTGATGGACATCAAACCTTTCAAAGTAAAAAAAGCATGCACAGACAAGTCCAGATTACACCCCGTGGCTCGTGACGACACATTGACGTCTTAAGACATGAAACGATTGTTTTTTGTGAGAAACTGAACAGCATTTATATCATTTTTTACCTCTGAAAGACGACTGTCAGATATGCAGCCTGGGGGCTTCTGACAAGTGATATGTGTGCTGAGGTCAGTATGATATTCACAAAGTTTAACCAGTGCATTGTTTGCATTAATGCTGTTGGGGATTAACACTGTGAATATGAGCCGTGTAGCTGTTTCCAAAATGCTATCGTTGACCCATGGCTCTGTAAAATCAAAAACTCTCACACCGGATAAGTTGCTGGAGTCAGATGTAGTCCAGGGAGCAAATACCTGGTGCCCTCTCCTGGCCAGCATTATTAGGTGATGCTCTGATCAGAGGGCCGGGTCCATGTGGTAAACCAAGGTTGCAAAGCAGTTCCAGTGGTCCTCAAGGTAAGTTTCTTGTTTGTATATTAGCTGAAGCCGGCTCTGCCAGTTGTAGGTATGTTTACAGACTATTCTGATACACGTTAGCGAGGGTTTGGTGTGAAATGAACTTAAAACTACACATGTGCACAAAAGTGTTGGACCCATAGAGGACACTGCGACTTAGCACGCCACCATCTTTGATGTGTTCAGGTATTCAAATGTCATTTTTTCAGTCAAAATAACAGCTATCAGGGGGTTCATTTTTTGTATACAGCATTGAGTTTTGCGACTGCAACATGTGGCTTTACCCATAGCAAGCAGCATCTTAAGCAATCTGTTAGCTGTTAAGTCATTCTCTTTCTTGCGAGTGGTGATGACTTTCAAGCTCATCATCAGGCCTTCTGGACCTCAACTTCTAGCCAGGGGGAAGGTAAAGAGAAGAGAAGTAATCTAATGACAAAGTGGTCTTGGCACCCGACACTAGGAAGGAAGGAAAAGCTCTAATTAAGCAGTCCCCCGACAGACTGAACAAACCCATGGGCGTATTCTCCTCTCATAAACTAAAGCAACATGCAGCCTGTGGACTTCCCACTTCTACTTTTAGCTTTCAACTGTGTACATTAAGGCTTGTTTTACACATGGGTTTGGTCGTTTGATTATGCAGATATTATATAGAATAATAATGTATGACAACTTGCCTAATATGGTCCATAGACAGCTAGGTTTAGATTGTTTTTTTTTGTTGTCCATTCATTAACATGAATCCACCTACACAACCTACAGCTTTTTACACTGATTCACATTGAAGTTATAATATGCATTAAAATATAGTAACAATTATCTGTACAATTCAAAATAAGTAGATTGGAAATTGGTAATAAAATAATACAACCACATGCTAATGTATTTCTCACAGTCTGATCTTATGGTAAAACATTTTTTAAACATCATAAAAACTGTTAACATGTTCATTTCTAGATTAATTTTCTCATTTGTAAGGTATCAGTGTCCACAGCCAGATGCATTAGCATGTAAAATCCAGCCAATATAATGTAAACATCCAGTGAAACAGATTAACTATTAGCGCAATCTCTTATAGTATTTCGAATGTTCCTCAGAATTGCAGAAGGATTACATATGTAACTGGACTGACAATGTATGTGAGTGTTTTTAGCACCCAGTATAATTAGTGCAGAACGGATATGGCTTCTGATTAACTATGGCTGCCCTTTCCTCATTTCACGTCATGGTGTGAAATTGCTTCAGTCCTTCATGTTAATTACTGCTGACTCCCAGCAACTATTTGGTGATTATAGTAATGGGTGTGGGACCTATGGCTCCCTCCTCGGTGCCTAGAGCCAAGATGGGAACAATGCATTAATGCTAGAAAAGATCCCAAATGGCATCGCAAGTCTGCTCTGAATTGCATGTGTGATGAATGCTTGTGAATCATTAGAACAAGGCTATGCGAAAGCAGTGTTTTGACAAATTTACACATTTTTTCTCATTAACCCCAAATGTAGTTGAACAGCTGAGACATGTTTGGTGTCTGTCTGTTTTAAATTTGCACTAGATGCCTATGTAGCAATTCAACCCAAATCATTTCCCACCTGCATCAAGCATTGTCGAGTTGTTAAATTTTCTCAGATAGACTTTTTTGCACAGGCTTTATTTTATGATTTATAATATTATTTTATAAGATGTTCCTGGCCAATGACCTTTACATGATTTCACATAGGAAATGAATACTCCGTAATTTGATCAGTGCCCTATGGCCCCAAATATATATGCTTTTGTCCAATTTATACATTATAGTCTTATAATGTCTGAAACTACATAAGATAACCTGGGATTATTTTATAACTCAGTATGGTTTTAATGAGGTGTGGTTTTCAGTTTGCTAACTTAAAGCTATAACCTCATAGTTCTGGTAAGAAACTGAAAAAGGAAACTTCAGACGTGAAACATTTTGCTTGATCAGCTTCATTTGGACTAATTCAGTAAATCTTTCATTTTTAAAGAACACAGCATGAATGCTATACACTCAAATATTCAAAAATTCGTATTTATTTGCAGAGCTATATCTCCAGCAGCAGACCTCGCTTTTTCAAACATCCTCAGCCTCCCCATTCCATGACTAATGCCGAAGTTTGTTCAATTGATTTTATTAATTAAACATAACTTCTGTGTAAAATGCTCCAAGCTGTTTTCCAAGTTGCTCATGTTTGAAGTGTCAGACTCACGCCTGCTGGCATCAGCTCCAAGGGCACTTCTAGAGCTCTCTTTAATGGTATCTTCAAATAAACCAGCACTAACAGCCTATTGTGAAACTGGCCAAGTACCAGAAACCACACTCCTGTGATACATTAAACATCAGGCTTTAATCAGTTTATGCAGATGAATGGATACTTGTTGTGTTGTTTTTCCCTTGCAATTGATTTTCTTGATGTGTGTACATACACTAGGCTTGTTTACATGGACTGAATTTAACTGTTATTTTCATTTTGTCTTCCAGTATGATCTACTCTTTGGTGACCTCATAACCATGCTCTTGGCATTAAAGAAAACATGAGGATATCGGAGACTGTTACCTGGAAATCTAAGCGCTAAACCAATTTCTGGAGAATTTTTGCCTGAATTTTTTTGATCACCTGGAAAAAGAAATGCTTTGTCGGGACCTGGCTTCTAAAGAGTACTGAGAGAGAATCGTTGTTGTTTACCAGTTCCAATGCCTGAATGCCACACAGATTCTGGAGACCAAACATTGTGGCCGGTTGGTCACGTGGGGGGCACTTGGCACAATACAGCTAGCACACTTATATTTACAAGTTCGAGTGGTCGTATTTGCACAGACTGTCTCAGGCATAGCACATCAAGGTCAAACACCTAAATCACCTTTACACTTCTACCAAATGTAGCTCCAAATGTTGGTGTTGGGTTGAGGGCAAATTTAGGGAAATACGGCCAACCTTATCAGCGAATGTTGCATTTTTACAAGACACTCACTAGACCAATATGTTCATGCAATCTAAATTCTATGTGAATGGCTTTTGTGATGTGTACTTGTGCATACTGCGATAGGTGATTTTTATTCTAAAAATGTACATGTTGCTTTCTTTGTGTACATAGCAGGATTTGTGTAATGCTCTGATGTTTTTTGGTGTCAGCAGTCATCGAGACATTTTTAGAAACCGAAAAGGCAAAAAATGCTCACATTGAGGCTTTACCCAGGAAACTAGAGCCGATTAAAAAAAATACCACACTTTTGCACAATCGTTGTCATGGGTTTGCTAAATTTATTACGTCAGTTACAATGTATTGAAATAAACTCTATTTATACACCCATAATACCAGTCAAGTCTTCCAGTATATAGTTATACATTATAATGTGTCCAGCCATCATGGTGTATTATAGAGTATCATGTATTGGTTATAAGATGGTGACAAGTAATAAGGAATTTGCACCAATACAACATATTACTTGTTCACCATATGACATCGGTATTAAAGGGTATGCTGTTCATTCTTTTAGTTCTTACTTTGCAAAAGCAATACGAATAAATTCATTTGGTTCCTAATTGTATCAGGAGATTTATAAAGTTAAACGAACCAGTTCCAGCAAATGCTGCCAATAATCTTCTCTGAAAAAAGCCTTGCCATTTATTTGTTTATTGATTTATTTCTCCCTTGCATTTCCCTTATTGCAGGTACTGCCTAAGCCTTTGAACAATAGGCTGTGCTGTTTGATTGTTCTTGTCACTTGAGAGGCAAAGTGTAACCACATAATGCACAAATTCTTTAAGATCCCCATGTAGTGATCCTTTTTCATTAAACCCTGGTGTTTAATGGAAATGAGATTTGTTTTGATGTTGGTTTAGCCTTGCGGGGGCATGAGAATAAAAGTTCCTTTAGGAATAGGCCATTTAACACAGCCATTATGTAGCCTGTCGGCTTTAGTATGCCTTGTGTAGTTACACTTGATGTATGATGACCAAACATTTTATATCCCTGCTGTGTTTGTGACTATCCATTATCAGTTATGATATTTGTATATAAAGTAAAATAAAATGCTATTTTAAAATCAATTGTTTTTCTTTGAAGTGCTTGTACACTTACAAAATGAGAAGTATTGGTCAATAACTTAAAATACACTAAAGTATAAGGACATCTGCCCATACAGCCTTTTTTGGGTAGCAATAGAGAGTTTGTCTCCTTTTGCTGCTGTAACAGCTGCTACTCCTCTGAGAGAGATCAGGTACTGATGTCTGATGATTGGTCTTGGATCACAAATGCCACTTCAGCTCATTCCAATGGTGTTTCATGGAGCTCCATCACTCCAGAAACTGCACTTCTACAGCCCAGTGCCGGCGTGTTTTATGCCACTGTTGCTGACACATGGAATTCGACATGGCAACTTAGACGCATGTGCATCAGCAACCCATTCTTTTGGTTGCCCATTCGCATTCTATCAGATTACAGTTGTGTGTGCACCTAGAACACTTTATTTCTGCAACTTAAAGATTAATATTCGGTTAGATGTGTTGATATGGAAATGCCTAATTAACAATGTATATTCTAAAAATGGCTCATTCCAGTGATCATACTCATTCAGGAATCAGAAAATATGATCAATCTTAGAGAATGTTCATTATGTTTGTTTAGGATTTCATAAAACAAAAAGTCAGGACAGGATGAGAAGAGGACACATCCCTCTCATGTGCCATATCCCTCTACAGTGTAGTGGCTATTTTAAAAGAATTTGCAACTCTGGCTATGTTTTCTGGTCAGTTTGCACGAATAAATTGCTTCAGGTTATTTAATCAGCAGTGCCACACCCTAAAATACATCTTTTTTAAGTCAGGTTTCTAAAACCTGCAGAGTAGTGGGGTCAGCTCTGCCTGCCAAATGCACAAGCACCACAACAACCAAGAATCAGTCCAGACCTAGATGTAAAAAACTTAATTTACTTGACAGGGTATGATACAGTAGATTCTAAACTGTTCTTTTGTCCTGTAGCATCTAAAATATTGCTATACATAGCAAAATAATAATTCCAAACTGTGTTTAATGACTTGCTTTTCTCTATGTTTTTATTTTAGCTTCAGCATCGGCATATTTTTTTCTCATCTCTTAGACTCCAACTTTATTCCTCACATCTCTTCAATGTGAAGGTTCAGGTCATGTTGCTCTGCTTCATCGTTTCTTCCTTCCTACTGCGCTCCACTCACGTTCTTCACACTGATACTTTCTGTCAGGAGGGCTTCAGTGGGAGCGGGTGAAGGGGGCGGGGGGTGATGGCTCTTGTCTGTCAGCAGGGTATTAATGCGCGATTTTCTGAGCTGTGTGGCTGACAGATCAGTGGCAGCCTGTCCTCCCAGCTCCACCTGCTTCTCCCCTCCACATCACTGCTCCATAATTACAGTTGGTTAAGGACCAGCATCCCAGCATCTAACGCTGCAGCGCTTATAGCCGTGAAATGAGAAAAGTCTTCGAAGGTCTACTAGCTCTGGTGCTCAAGGAGTGTTCCCCTTCACCACCCCCTACATATTTCCCTGAAAAACTAGAGACAGTGTGAAAAATCATAAACTAACACGGCAACATCATGTTTAGGTTCAAACCAGCTGTGATATGTTTGAGTGAAGAATGTCAACAAAGCGTTTTCTTTAAGCGAAGAACTGCTTGTCTTTTTCTGTGTGTGGTGAATGATATTTAGGGCTTAAATTAGTTTAAGTGGCATGCCTCCTTAACAGGCTTTACATTTTGCCACCATGTTAATGTTTAATTTTTTTGTCAAAAATGCAAGCCAAATCTATTCTGAAATAAATACATATTGACACAACCCAGGACTTTGTGCACTCAGCTAAACAAGATTGTACAACTAGACAAACTTTGTTAAAACCCTCTCCTGAATATTCACTGCCCAACGTTTAGTCTGGTAAATCTTTTAGCCTGGTAAATCACTGCCCAACTTTTAGCCTGGCATGTGTCTCAGTTGCATTTGTGATTATAATTGACTGTACTGGTTTTAGTTTTAGCTTTTAGTTTGTTTAGGGTTCTATTATGTGTAGTCTTGTCATATCTGACTTCAAATGCATTGTGTGCACATACAGCAATTGTATCAAGCTTACAGGTTGAGCAGTCTGGGCGGGCCCTCAGTAAAGCTCCAGGAGGTCCTGTTTATCAGCTTTTAAAATTAATTAATTGTTGTTGTAGTTAGGTATCAGTGAGAAATGTTGATCAGGTGTACTGAGCTACAGTACCTTAGGTGATTGGTGGATCTTGCTCTACAGGTCCTTGATACTGTTGTTGATTACTTGAGCACTGTTGTACGTCGCTCTGGATAAGGGCGTCAGTTACATGCCGTAAATGTAAATGTAAATTAAAGGAAAGAAGCATACACTTTGAGAGAGAGAGATGTTTTACCAGCCAGACCCATTGACTCTAATGGGAGATCAGATCCAAAAGTGCTGACCTGTCTACAGGAAAGACAATAGCACCAAACAAACCTTTAAGCTGAGGGCATCCTGACCTTAGATTCCTGATCCTCGAACTCTTTGAGGCACTCAAACTGTGACATCGTGGTACCCTGAAAAGAGTAAGAACCACAAAGCAGAAAGACCCTCACCCTAACTCCCTCTCAAATCCACCAATTCCTCTAAAATCCAAAGGATAATATGATTTCAAAGTTAACATCCAGTCTTAAAGGTAACAGGCAGGGCTTACAGAATAGCAGGTTAAGCACAAATGTTTTTATGTGCATACTAAAACACTGATTTACCTGTGTACAATGTGCAAAGTGTATATTTTGGATGTTTATTCTCAAAAACAATAAAACAAGCTAAAAGAAATCAATATTACTGTCTACCATGCTATATTAATCAAAATAAGTTTGTAACTCTAGTCCTGCAACAAGGCAGAGGATAAATGTAATATAAATTTAATATAAACAAATTAATAAGCTCTATTTGAACTTCATCAGCTTCAAGGACCCAAATTTCACGGTCAGTCGCGCGTTGTCTGAATCAGAAGTGCAGTTGTCTTTTGGGGAGGGGCCAGCACAGAGCGCTATAATGCCAGTAGGAAAAATTAACGTCGCGCCGGGTGCATAGTTCAAATGGGTTGTCTTAAATTAGTAAATTATTAATGGGTGTGTTTTGGTCATAGCATGCAATAAACCAATCAGAGTTCACACTCTCACTCCCTTTAAATTCCCGGCGCATTGTCAATGGCGTGCTGTGTTATAATAAGGTGAAGACGGGAACAATTGATATTCGGGGATGGAGGGAATGCTCCCAAACCCTTTGCTGGGGGTGCTTATTATAACAGCCCACCTATCCATTTTAAAAGAGTGTATTTAGTGTAGTGTAGATATGATTGTTATTGCACACG
>JBBKCR010000148.1:12298507-12312704 GCA_037577295.1 Ladigesia roloffi | reverse complement strand
TCCAGACATGTGTCAAAATAAAAGTCCCCCCTTTTATAACCAGACAGAAAAACCAAAATTATGACGAGACCGTCACACTTTTTGTGATATTGAGATGATATAAACAAATGTACGGCATCTGAGCCCTTTCTCTGTCCATTATTACACTCTGATGCACATAAACACTTTAGTCCCCATGCAGCTGGTACATGGGAAACAGCTTTAGTGGCTGATACATAAACACATACATTGGATTGCCTTTCCGGTCACAGACTCGTGATCCAGATTCCTACTTCTAATGGGGATTTTCTTTTGCAAATCCTTTTACTCTTGAACTAGACTTGACCAACTGTTGACCATAAATAAACACAGCCTTCAAAATCATCTCATATTTTAATAACAACTGCAATGATTAGTCAAGTTGGCTTAAAAATAAAGGTGACTAGCAGCACAACTGATTTCAGTTCTCAGCTGAGTGAATTTTACAATGGTTATTAATGCAATACTCAAAGACATTCCATGATTCTCATTAAACAAAATATCTTGGAACAGAACATATGCTTGTCTGGAAACTGCAACATTTCCTGGTAGGTGGACAATATTATTCCAATTAAACAGACTAATTATGAGTAACCAAATGACCAAACTTTAAAGGACAGACCAGAAAAGGCTGAAGAGAGCACAGCTAAACAAAATAACGAATAGACTCACAAAAACAAATAAGAATGCAGGGAACCACATGGAGATGTACCACATGAATCCACAGTGCATGACAAAGTCCAAACTGTTACTAAAGGGGATTATAAACACAGACACAGAAAAAAAACCTGGGCAAGATTACAATGGGAGGGGTAACCAACTGAGAGCAGGTGAGAGGCACAATGAGAGGGCAGTGCAAGAGAAGAGCTAGAGAAACAAACAAAGACACATGCTGGGGAAACAAAATTGAAAAAATAGGGGAAGCAACCAAGAGAGGCAGGGATGTTAATCAGTGTTTAAATACTGATGCTGTCCACAATCTACTCAGACACATGTTGTGTTTCACAAAAATAAACAGTAATAGAATATCATTATTTTGTCCACCTTCAATTAATAGTTTATTGAACAAATGAATAAACAATGTGAAATTTATACAACATGATAAATCTGCTAATTCAGTCTGACTGAGGAAACTATTCACTGAGTAAAAGATTTTTATCTACAGATTTAACAATTAGCATTTAAGTACAACCTGCCAAAAGAACCACAACATGAAATGTAACAGACCATTCACTGTGTGTCGGATCACACATCGCTTTTGGTGTCATTAACTGCTGTCAAAAATATTTGAGTACATATATCTTGAGCCCTAAACACAGACAGATGTGTTGTGTTACACCTATACAACAAGAAGATACACATAATGTATCTTTTAAAGTCATTTTCATTTTTTTATGTATAGGATTAGTCTCCCAGTCACAGATTAAGCCTACTCATTGACTAAATATCACAGCTAATAGGGATTTTCTGTTGCAAATCCTTTTAGTCCTGGACTAGACTTGATCTGCCTCCAGAAATTTGGCAATTTTATGACAAAACATTAAAACACACAAGGAAAACAGAATGCTTTGCATAAGTCAGCCACAAAACTTAATGGATAATTATATGTGCATCCAAAAATCAAATAGATTTGGGCTAGTTAAAGCCCATAATCCTGCATTTGAAGGTACATTTTGATTTGTATTCAAAACCTTGTATTTCACTGACAAGCATATGACCACAACAAACCGTTCCCTGATTTAACTCATCAGCAAATGAAGAAGCAATAGATCACTGAAATTAGGCAAACCCAGGGTACTTCCAAAGTAGAGTGGAAATTAGTTTGTGATCTGTGCCTGTACCACTTTTTTATTTTGTACAGGAGCTATGAGGCTCATGTAGATAACAACTAATCAATGGATGCTTATATTCCATAGAGTGGCACTGTGCTAACTGCTTGGCTAAACCATAAAAAACTTGCTTCAAATTGTGTTTAGGAAATCTTATGTACCATCTGACTGTAATCTACTACTGCGACTACTAATAATTAATATTTTTTAAATGTCCTTTTCGACAGTTTTCAGTTGATATTTACCTCCATTAAAGCATTTAAACTCAATGTAATCAACTATGCTGACTTTTTTATATAACTAAATATAATCATGTTCGAGACTCAAGCCAATTTTTTAAAACAAAATCTTTCAAACTTGACAAGGAATGTGTCTTTATTTGGTCATGTAGTTGGCATGGATTTAATTGGATGTTTATCCGGTGTTAATTATTTATGTCTGTGAGTTGTCAGCCACACTGGCCTAAATCATTTCCACTACAAAAAAGAAGCACACTTTGGACACCAAACATGCCTTGGCTGAGTGAGGGTTCTTCTCTAAAATATTCCTTTACAGAATCTTTAGTCACAAACATCCGAGTGAATATAGACGACACATCTACTGATGGGAGATCGCAGACTGGCTAATGCTAGGAGCCACTCTGCAGTCCACTAAGGGAGCCAGTGCAAGAGGGATGTGTGCACGCGTAAACAAATCTATTAGCAAATAGGCCGCAGGCTCGTGTAGACAGTGTGGAGGAGCTCCTGAAATAGCTCAGAGCGCCAGAGAGAGACTACTGGGATGACTCCAGTTTCTGCATCAATCTGCAGGGAGGGATTTCAACTACCCTGCACACTCCCTCTCTCATGTACATACACATACACTCTCTCGCTCTCTTTCTCTCTCTCTCTCTCTTTCTCTCTCTTGTATTTGATCCGCCCTCCTGTGCTACACTTTCTCGCCTCCTGCCTTGCAGCAATCCCTCTTTTCTCCATGCTTTACCTTGTGTTTTCCTGTCATGCGGCCTTGTCACACAGTGTATTTTTAGTATGCATGCTCATGTGCACACATTCGATTAAACTTTAGATTTGTACAATGTGATACTTCTGCTTTCCATTCAAGGTGTGATTCTTCCTCTACACTGCACTCAAACAAGCAATTCCATTACATATATACTTACCTTTCATGTGAAGGCACTGGGCATGTATTACACACACCACAGTCCAGTTCTCCAGTTCTTCCTTCATAATGATTGTATCTTTACTTTGATATTTCAAATCAATTGTACACTACATTCCATTGTCTGACACACCTCAATTTACTATAAAATACACATAACACATTTATACAATACCTTCAAAATTGAACCAATAAAACAGGCTAATCAATCATTTATCTCCCTGAAGGACTAATACCACTAACCATCCACACCTCTCATTCATTTACAAATTATGTACTTGCAATATTCAAACTGAATCAAGAGGGGAGTTTTAATGTTAAAATCCTTTGTATTTTGGGGGATCGAAAACTTTGCATTGCTCTATCTGTACATAATGCACTTTGGCTAGATGTTTTGATAAATTTCCCTCGTTTTCGCCTTAACGAGAAAAAACGTGTTTTGCTTGTTGCAAGCAGTATTTTTCTTGTCCACACGGGTGAAATGTAATAATACTTTGGGTCCTTTGACTCTCTCCACCATCTTCACTCCATTAGCGTGAGCCCTCTCATCTTTTGTGTGCGAGCTTGTGTATTCTTTTTTTATTGCTCCAGTACCAACAGCAGAACCGTTAACATCAGAGCTAATCAATAATTCTGTCTTTTATAAGTAGTCACCAGGACCGAACAAGTACCGGGTTTTGGTACATATCCCTAGTTCTGGCCCTGGGATCACACCCTAAATTCAATATTTTTCCAAGCTTTGACTGCTTACACTCAAAAAGCTTCAGATGTCATTTTATAAACACACTTACACCAAACCAGAATCAAAATGTTGTTACAGAAATGAGCTAATTCAGAGTAAATAAATGACTCTGCCAAACCCTGAACATCCTAAAAAGAAATGTAGGTAGCAATGCCATGCACAGTTAAAAGTAGCACACAATAAGTCCTTCTTTAAATCCCAGCCGCTCTGATGTCAGTTCTGAATCATCTGTATCTCCGATGATTGGGTAGTTTTGAAATGTGAGCTTCTACACACTCTGCCAGGATAACTCTATTTTTTCATAACTGGAGATATGTGGGAAAAGCATTAAATGTTCAAAGTGATGCTGAAATTTGTGAAGGCTCAGTTTATTCAGATTGTTAGATGTGACTGTGTGCAATTTTGATGAATGAGGAACATAGTACTGATAGAGGTTTCCTTCAAATTTGAAAATGAATATTTTTATATATTTTTTTATGTTGATGTCATTAAATACAGTACAGCAGTGCATGTCGTACACACCCAAAGATAACTTCAGAAATTATATGGTCTTATGAAATATTAAAGAGCTTGTCATTTAGAGTTTTTTGTATCATTACACAGCTCCCCTGGTTCAAGCTATCAAAGCAGCGTGACTCTCAGAATCATTTTAAGATGAAAGCTCTATAGTGCATAAATCTAAATCGCTCCCTCTGTACTGTTTTAAGTCGCTCCCTGTGACAGTGATTTGTTTGTGTGGATAAAGACAATGCATCAATGGCACCCGTTGGATCCTGCCTCCGTCCTTCCAGCATCTCTCATAGTCGGATTAAAAGGCCTGCCAGACCAAAGCTTTCTGCACATTCACTCTTTCAATACCAGACACTTTGAAGGAAAAGCGTTTTTGTTGTGGGGTGGGGGGTGGGGAGGGGGACTCATTTAGGTCAAATGAATGTTTTGAGAAGGCAGCGGATTAGCAAAAAGGCAAAGAGAAGCGTTTGTTCACTACTGCAGCTGATCTAATAATAACATACATGATATGTATTGCTTTAGGACATGACTTCGAAATATCCCTCTGTCAAATCAATTCATGATGAATATAACACAAGGCATAACAAAAAATATACTCTGTGGGGACTGGTGCAATCTACTCTTTGACCGGATAGTGGTGCGAATTTATTGGTTTGTTTAACACATGAATCAGCACTGAATATGCATAAAGCGATTTATGTAGCACTAGTCTGGCAGGTCAGAATGTGTAGCTTAGCCCCTGTATCTGCGTTTGTAATGTAAATAATGAAATATTCTCCAAAAACACTGGCATCTAGAACATCACCAATAAACAAAAGAGTGAGATTAGCCTTTCAGGCATGTGCGTCGTCGCCATTCAACCAGAGGGGGGCATGTCCCCTTCACATTTCATAATTATTCTTTTGGACTCCCCCACATTTAACATAAATAATTAGCTCACCAGTGCTGTTGAATCTTGAAAGTATCCACTCCACTAAACCAATACACAATGCTGGAAATTTTCAGTGGTGTCTGTTCTTCTATCGATTAATAGTGGATTCTTCTTGGAAAGAATCAAAATTTAACAGGGCTTTCCAAACACCCCCACCCCCTAAAAGGACGAGATTTGCATGCATGCACAAACCCCGCCCCCACACATCCCCCTAACATAAAAAATGCCTCCGATGCCCCTGCTTTCAGGTATACTGAAAAGGGAGTGTTATCAGAGCGACGCGGGCAGTACAACATTGCTGTTTGAAAAATGGCCATTGGAGCACAGGAAAGCAAAATCATCTAGCAATGTTTTTGTGAGTCACTGGTAACCAATTTGTCTTTTGTCAAACAACAGCCGACCTCGAGTGGAAGGAGTTCTGCGATTCATTATATACAGTGTAGTGTATGATCTGGTCCATGGCTCAGACCTCTGCCTTTTCGACATTTCCATCCAAGTCTTTGTGCGGCTCCTCTGTGGGGCACGCTTTCATCCCAGATCGAGTCAATTCGAACAAGAGCAAAATCAGTGCTGGCTGCTGGGACTGTGGGTGTTTGCTAACAATGTGAAACCTACATAATTGGATAAAACTAGTAGCAAATTCCCATCCCACAGGTTTTGAGAATGTCAGATACCCACCAGTCCAAGGTTTATCTCTCTCCCCCTCTCTGTGCCCCTCTAGTTCACAAGCTAATACAGATCTTCATTACAAACCAACTCAACATATGCAGGCCTGTTTTTGACATCTAGCCCCCAGGCAATCACAGCACCCATCATTCAAGCCCTAATTTGGAATAGTTTGGAAGGTCCACAGAGATGGCAAGTTTCTTCTTTTTTTTCTTTTTTGCAAACTTTGAGTGTCCTCTCACAGAACTGTTGTTCCAGATAAGCAATGAGCATTTAAGTGCTCTTAGTGTAGGTGTGTGCATGGGGAAGTTGGTCAAAACTTAAAACATAGAATTCAATGTGCCACATTCTCACCATTCAAACAACACATCAGTGGTAACTGCTACAGTATTTTGCCAGGAACAACAAATATTTATTGCATTTTTTTGGACTCTGACACCCTGTTAGGTCATCGGTGCTCATTAATAGCACCTGCTGCCCATTGGCTTCATTTGACTTCTTTCATTGCTATTTTGAGCAAGTTGAACTGCTGGTTAGAGAAATGAACAAAAGTAAAGCAAGCAAACAGCAGAGGATTCACACGCACTCATACACACATTAACCTGATTTTCCAACACCAGTGAAATTCGGAATATTTAACCCTCCGCTATTTAAATACCTGAATTTGTAAATGTAGCCCATGCGGTTGATCCTAGCAAGAAAAAACACAAATGCACAAGAGCTCAAATATTGCCCTACTACAGTAACATAACGCACAGAAAGATATTTTATAGATTTTCTCACTTTGTATAATACCGGACATGCACCAAACACATGTTTAAATTTATATAGTTCACAGCTAATGGCAGTTTGTTTTAAATTTAAATTAAGTTTTAAATTAAGTTTAGCTTAAACATTGAAGCTTATAGATTGAAAGTATATACATTGCTTTGTGTGCTGCAGTTAAGCATGTACGTTTTAGCCATAAACCACAATCTTATGTTAAAATTTCAAGCTAATGTCTATATTTCTACATCAGGTTGTCAAGGGCAAGACACCCAGTAAACTGTCCATTAACAATTTGCTTGGGCTAAGTGATGGTTTAGGTTTTGAAGTTCAGTTGTGTTTTAATGTATATTTTAAGAGACAGACTTTTAATTCAGATGTTACTATAATACCTTTATGGATGGATGACATTAAGACTGATATCCATTCCAACACTACTCCAAATCTTTATTTGGATATATATTATAACAGGTGTGGTAGCAGGGGGGCAGTTGGAAGCAGAGAATCTCAACCCAATCTCATGAGTGTTCATCCAGCCATCATGAAACACAATTTAATCAAATACATTGTCCAATCAGGATTAAGGGCTTTTTTCATGCTAGGACAATGCTTGACTACCTCCAGTATGTTCATGGGCACTGCATTAAATCACCAGTATCTGAGCTAACTGGTGACTCTTACGGTTAGTTTATGATTAAGGTTATGGTTAAGGTTAGGGTTAAGTTTAGGATTAGGGTTAGGGTTAATGTAAGGAATCAACTATTTCTCTCCTACTGTCTGGGTAGAGAAGTGTTACCCTTTCATGAAAAAGAGAAGCGTTGTCCTAACACGCACAAAATCCCTAAATCATCAGAGCATGTATTTTGATCAAAATGTATTGCGTGATGGCTGCATGAAAACTCATGAAACCAGGCCCAGTATCTACTACTCAATGCAAGCGTCTGACCGTAAGGGGTGGGGTTGTGGTGGAAGCAGAGTATCTGTTCCGGAAATCGAGCCTGTGTGTGTGGGTTGTCCGAAAACGTATTCGTAAAAAATACATTATTTGTGCCTTTCCAAATACCGTATTCGGCTTTGGCTCCACCCCTAGTTGGTTTCAATACCTGGTCCTTCTAAACTTTTAAAATAGTAAAAGTTCCTACTCTTGTTGCAGCCCACAAAAAGAATTGAATTATTGTCTTTGTCCTCAACTCCCAGATGACTTTGAATTGCAGGATTTCTCTTATGCTTTCATTTACTTACAATAACTCCTCTTAACATTCTGACCAGAACAATCTTTAAGACAGGATGGACAGAAAACTAAGCCTGTTTGCGACCACATCAGGTGAATTATTATGGTTTCTTTTGGGCAATTTTACTTATTTGCATGTACGTGTAAATCTGCAACTAGCTTCAGCAATCAGGTACCCTTTGAGACATATTTTGGCTTCAATTATTTTCATAAACCCATCATTCTCTGCCAGAGAGTGATTAAATAAAGCTATAAGGACTGAATTATTCAAACGTTCGCCCCAGCCTCTCAGTCGTCTGTGAGCTTCAAAGAGCTGGAAGTGCACCGGATTCTGTGGTGGAGTTTCTAAATGGCGACTCCTTGGCGAGCCACACTTTTAGCTCTCCTTTGTGCTCTGCAATCTTTGAACTTTTAAACAAGGTAGGGAAAAAAAGTCATTTAAACATGCTTAATAAATTAGTCAGCTATGCAGCATGCTGCTAATGAGTCACTGAAAGCCTCATATATCTTGCTGAGTTTTCTTCAGTCTAATTGTCTCTTTTAACAAACTTGCTCAACTCGAGCTGGTTGTAATGGCTGTATATCGGTATTGCAGTGGGTAATTTGGGAATGCCGAGGTGCCATGGGAGGCCTTTAAATGCCTCGCATAATTTGCCCTGTTCAGGCAGTGATCTATATCTCTGTAGTGATTGTATTGATCCTGGTGCACTGAGTCACATTCTTTGACCCTTACAGGACAGAGAGTCCACATCTGATTAATGGCTTTTAAATGGCACAATGAACCAGTGTGGCGAGCCCAATCCCACCTGCCTTTTTACAGCTATTGTACAACAAAAGCATGAAAAGCTGTTTGAACCTCATTTTAAAATGTCATTATATCCATTGAATTATATCCATTGACCCAGCTGATGTAGTATTAGCGTGTTGTGACATTGCAACATCAGTGACATTCTAGAAATTTTATTAAAAGCAGAATTTGTCATTTCAAAGTATAAGTTCCCATATAAATACCAAGTGATTATAACCCGGTCTGGTGTTGTTGCTGTACAAATATGCTACCCATCAAAATGGGCTACCGGGCCCTTCTGTGCATGTGTAATTCCAAATTCTTGAGATTCAGTGCCACAGCCATATATCTGTGCTACATTGGGACACTGGCAGCTGTATGAGCCAGGAGGGATCATTTTCCCAAAGTGTCGCATGAATGACAGACTGCTCATTAAATGTATTTAATCAGTGCAATATATTTTTCTCTGAATGAGCAAATTATTTGCCTATTTCTTTGTTAGAAACTAATTGTATAAACTATATAAACTTCAAGGTAGCATTTTTGATAGGGTAGCCTAAATCATCAGACAAAAGGTGCTGTGTAAAATAAAGGATTTAGATGAGAATGGGCTGCTTGGCACAGTGAGAGGAAAGTTCATGTTCAAAAAAGGACAGACGGAAGGGACAATAGGAGTATAGATCTCAGCAATTCCTGCAATAATTTTTTTTTATATCACCAGAATACATCAGCTCTAAAATTCCACGCAAAGCATTTAGGAGCTAACCTAACAGTTAGAGCCTGACCTGCCCAATCTGTGCGCTAGCAGCCAGGCAATCTGACTCAAACTGAACACGTCTACATGTGGCCCAATGAGTCTACAGCAAAATAGCTGAGTATATTTTGAGATGCCTTGTATGCCTGGGCGCCAGAACGACTGGACCCCCAATAAAATATTTTTTCTGACGCCTGTGCTTGTATGTACATTGTGTTAAACGGCACTTTATAGATGTATTTACATCTATCATTCTTCTTGATGAAGCATGTTTTATTTGTTTCTCTCAGCATATACACTGTAAAAAATCCAATTTCCAAAAAGTGTGAATAACTTAAATCTATTAGTTAACTGGACAATAAAACCCCAAAAAGTTGACTCAATAAGTGGAAATACTTTGGTTCAAAAATTGTCTGACCAACTAATTTTGAACTGTTGACTGGACATTCAAATTGAAGTTTACAATCACATGTTGATTTGATAGTTGGCGCATGCGCGCTGTAACATGCCTACATTGAAGCTCACCTGGAATGATAGCACCATTTTGAACATCAGTCAAATGAGCAGCAGGAGATCAGTAGGTAGGATACTTGCCCCATGAGGTCCTGGGTTCAAATCCTATCTCCAGCACGACCACTGTGTTCTTAACCCCTAGTTGCTCCAGGGAGACTGCCCCCTGTAGTTAGGAATGGAAGTCGCTTTGGATAAAGGCGTCTGCTAAATGCCTTAAATGTAAATGTTTCCTATGCGCTGAGCTATCTACACCCCTTGATTTTGTTCATTCTAACTTGTACAAAACATCTTTGTCCATATAACTCACACGAAACAGTTCACATAACATAAGTTATCGAGGCACATGTAAATGCATTACAATTCTTTTTAACGGAAAAATCGATGTTAGCTGAACAAAAAAGGAACATGTGACTTTACTCTGTGACTTATTTGTGTGAATGACTTGCTCCAAAGTTGAACTCAAAAAAGCTGTGCAGCGAGTTGCCTTGAAATTTGAAAGTTATATATATATATCTTTTTAATGGTATTGATGTACCTCAGCCTTGTTGATCTCCTAGGGTCATGAAAGCCTGGGCCTGCTCTTAGATATATTGATGTTTTTTGGCCCCCTGATATGTTTTAAGTAACAGCTACTCAAGACCTGTATGCTGTGGCAGAGTGAGAGATAGAGAGACAGAGAGGAGAGAGACCCCAGCTGACCTCATTAAAAGGCTCACACACCGTGAGTCTGGTATCATGTGGAGTAAATGACCTTATTATTGCCTTAAACCCGCAGCCCATGCTACCTCTAAATATTCATGCACTTGCCTGTAAATGGGGCCACAGCACACAACATTGTGACATTTTAATGAATGCAGGTGTTCAGGTGATAAAGTACAGAATTTAGTGTACAGAATAATCTGTGTGGAAATCACAAAAATAAATGCCTCCTTAGAATCCTTTGAATCTGTGAAGGTTTTTTTGCTGGACAATAAAAAACTGTTTCAACAGGATGCATTATCCCTCAGACCTGTTCACAAAGAATAAGGGACCTCTGAATTAATGATTGTGGTTGCAGTGTGTACTTCGAATATACACAAATGTCGCCACACCAGTTTTGGCTTCTGCAGACTGTAAACATTTAGTGTGATTTCTCCCAACCCAGCCATTTACCTACTTCTCTTTACTTCTGCATTGTGTCATTAGTCCTGTCATTAGCTAAGATGGCAGTTTTCAGGCTCCACTGGGCCATGATGGTACATTTAATTTTGTATTTATTACAGAAATAGTCATGAAAACAAATAAAATATTTAAAAGTTTCTCGACCAACAATAAACGGTCAGACATACTATGCAAAAGTCTTTCTTTGAAAACCTTGTGTAATAGTGGAATAAAGGCAAATACCATTTATAAAATGAACAGTTAATAGTGCATTCACTTAACTATTTCTAGACCTCTTATCATAGAAACCCCTTTATTATTTATTATTTAGGATCAGGTACATGGTTGGACCCAATCAGATGTGCTGCTACAAGTGGTTCTCAAATCTGTGCAATGACTGGAGGCATCAAGGTGAAATCTGGAGCTCAACTGTTCATCTCACCAGCTCACAAAATAACCTCAAATATCTTAGTTGGCTTTCTTGTTTTATTTATTTTACTTTTTTGCATTTATTTAAATTTTAAATTGTGTTTTACTGCCAGAAAGGCACTCACTGATGAGATTAATGTGACAATGCTGTTTATAGCTTTCAAGACCATTATTTCTCAGCATCTGATTAGGTAGCTGACACTGCTGGGCCTGAACAGCTCCCTCTGTAACTTGATCCTGGACATCCTGACAGGGAGACCTGAGTCAGTCAGGATAGGAACTTTTTCTAAATAACCTGATTTGAAAAGGCTTTAAACCATTTTCCTAAACTTTTGAGAGGGTACATTTGAAAGGAAAGCATAATATTGTACTGTTTGGGTGGTGTGTCTTAGAGTTATTCATAGATTTGTCATTATTACCATAAGGGGACATTTTTATGAAGGTAAAATGAAAGTTACCTAGGGCTCGGAATGATGCTCTGTTAATGAATGCATCATTTCCTTCATAGTCTGTACTTAAGACGCCTTCAGCATCTAACGCGCCCCCACTCATGTTGGAGTGACAGCTGCAGCCCCATAGCCTCAGCTGAATCCCTGAGGCTGTTTGAGGAAATGAGCCTGACTGTTGCTTCCCCAGTCTGCTTCCAGCGACACTCCTGACAACTGCGCCCATCCTCCATAATCACTCTCATTAGTGCAATGACTTTCCTGAAATATCAGAATATTAGAACTTTTCTATCAAACTGACACCAAGGGTTAATATTGATAAAATATTGATAATATTGATAGAATAATCAAATTATTCATTAATTGTCCTTTAATTTGTGCAGCTAATCACATTTCTCTTAATTGTCTCATTATGACCCTAGAGAAATATGTTTGAACAGAATCAGAATGAAGACTTTGTCAGTATTCATCAGTAACCTTATTCCCAGCACACACAGTGTTCATGTAAACCAAAACACAAAAAGTGACACGATTTTCAGTACCAGCGTCCACTGAGAGCAATTGTGTCTCCAGCCTGTGTGTGTACATCATAAATATAATATAAGACAAATAAAAAGCTATAATAAATCTAATACACCCAGTCAAAGGTATTTACTTGAAGCCTCTCACTCTTATTCACACAGCTTATTGAAACGGATCATGCAGGCTCTTGGGGTGACTGTCATTTTTCATTTAGTGGTTGGTTTTGATACCTTGCTGTTTGTTGATTTACCCACAGGCCTTTCGAAAAACTGCAGGGGGTGTTTCTCTAAAAGACACTCCCAAGCTGTGTTTGTGTGAAAGAACTACAATCACAGATTCTATCAACATACAGATTATAAACAGCTCTGCATTAATACAGATGAACTAAATGAAGGTCTTAACAGTGACCACAGTTGATGCAGAGATTGTGGTGATAGTTACATTCAGGTAAATATTCGTTTGTCACAGACCTACTCTTGCACAGTTGTGTGGAAGCCCCTGCTTCATCAGTGCAGTCATGTAACCTAGTGCACTGCTGCTGTCTTGATTGGAAAGCCCTCTGGATTTTACAGTCTGCTGGTGTTTTATTGGGACACAAGTCCGCAGGACGAAGAAAAAAGAAGCTCCTCTACCAATCTACTGAAGTAATGGTATAAATAGTCAGCTTCCTTTTTTCTGCTATTGCTCACATTATCTCTGTAATCCTATTTTGGCATTAGGAAGAAGATCGTTTATTACTTTGACATATTAATTATACTTAGCGCAGTGCTCAAAGCAATTATGATGCCGGCATGAGGAAATGATGTTTTTTCGCCTCTTCTTTGTCACACATTGTGGTCTACCATGTTAATCACAACACACACAAACACACACACACACACACAATTTACTCACAAATGGCCCAGCAACAGCAGGACTCCCAACATTAAGGACTTCTTCAAGCATGACGCATTCACTTGACATGGCCATGTTGAGTATATGCAAAGTGTTTGAACTCTCTCAGTCTCTGCATTCTTGCATCATTTGCGCAAATATGTTTGATGCGCATACCCCCCCCCCCTTCCCTTCCCCCTCTTGGCCCACTTTCCAGTCCAACAAGGGGAAAAATAGAGACAAACACAGAAGTGCGGCAGCATCCAATGATTGAGCATCAAGGACACATTTACACATATCATTTTCCAGGAGAGGCTTTTACATGTATTAATTCAGACAACAGGATACAATTTAATCTGGGCAGTCAGGCGTAGTCCTTCTACTGCACATATTTCAGGCCATAATGACAAAGCTTACCGAAGCAGAAGGCCCCTGTCTTCACAGGGAAGACGAGAGGCAGTCAAATCACTTTAACAGCAATTCAGAGGCTTCCAGCACAGCTGGCACAAAGTAATGTAGATGACATGCAAAGACAAAGTTTGAACCAGGTTTTGTCATCATATTGATATTCTGGTTGGAAATGGGCCTTCACGCAGCTGCAGTGTGCGCTCACAAAGTGTCTGGAATCAGAATTAATTTCACTAACACTGCAGCGTGTCACACAAACTGCACCTCGCCTGCTAATTTTGCAGACCTCCAGTTAGAGTTTAGATTCTCTGCCTGAACCCGAACCCGGCCCGAGCCTGGCCGTGATCAAGCATTAAAACGGCCCAAGTACACTACGAAACCAAACCCCTTAATTTTACCCCTTAATGTAACCTTAATTTTTACCTTAATTTCCAGTAAAGTAAGGAAAATTAAGTGGAAAAGTGCACAGATTAAG
>JBBKCR010000148.1:12254495-12270602 GCA_037577295.1 Ladigesia roloffi | reverse complement strand
AGCGGCTCTACTCTAAGCTCCTCCCGGATAGCTGAGCTTCTCACCCTATTCCTAAGGGAGAGCCCAGCTACCCTACGAAGGAAACTCCTTTCAGCAGCTTGTATTTGCGATGCTCATTCTGGAGCAGAATGAAATTGAAAATTAAATTATATGATTTACATTGGCCATTTCCCACTGTAGTCTTAAATTGTAAAGTGCATAGTTTTTTGATGCTTTATAAGTAGCAAAATGAAAATGTATAACCCAAATGAATTGATGTGTGTAACTTGTCCAAGCAGAAACAGTAGCAAAATTTTCATTTAAATGTTATTTGTCTTAAATGAATTCATACTAACAGTTAGGACACGTACGATTGCATTTTCATCATGGCGCCATGGGATACTTGTAGCAAAATACAATGCGGCTTTGAAAATGCATTCCGAACTGGCCACGCCCACCCTACAGCAATCATTAACAGGCCTCGACACTCGTTTGGCTGCTGAACCATTGAGAGTGGTGGAAGGTCGAATATATTTGTCTTTGTCAAGGAGAGTGGGACGACAGGTGTTGTGCCGAATTCAGCACCCCTGTCTCCCGCGCATTACAAGACGTCTTGAGTGTGCCCACAACTACAGGCTCAGTTACTTATTTTAAGACGTTTTTACTCATTCATATATTTAGTAAAAGGCAACAGTGCGTGATCGAACTCATGTTTTTGGTACTCTTGACTATACGATTATGTATAAGACCTAACCCCAGCATTAGCGTTCCTTTTACACGAGGCATTTATAATCAATCCCGCAGATATTGGAACGCGGAACGAGTGAAAATAGATCTGTTTCGAAAAGGGTGCTGAATTCGGCACAACCCTGGTCGTCCCACTCTCCTTGACAGAGACGAAGATATTCGATCTTCCACCACTCTCAATGGTTCAGCAGCCAAACAAGCGTCAAGGCCTGTTAAGGCCGACAATTCTGGAAGATGCTCCAATATTGATCTTGTTTTGCCACCTACATATGCGTAAAAATCTTCTGAAACAGTATTTCTCTGTTCACACTCCACTTCATCTGCCAATGAATTCAAAGATCTTATCAGATCCATGTTTCAAACTTTCTAAACGTAACACGTTTCTGCCAATCCGAGAAGGGTCTGGCTGCAGCCAGTATGGAGCTCCACAGTTTGCACTCCCGGCCTTGACGCAATGATTGCCGTAGGGTGGGCGTGGTCAGCTCGGAATACATTTTCAAAGCCGCATTGAATTTTGCTACAAGTATCCCATGGCGCCATGATGAAAATGCAATCGTACGTGTCCTAACTGTTAGTCTAAATTCATTTAAGACAAATAACATTTAAATGATAATTTTGCTACTGTTTCTGCTCTGACAAGTTACACACATCAATCCATTTGGGTTATACATTTTCATTTTGCTACTTATAAAGAATCAAAATAGTATGCACTTTACAGTTTAAGACTACTGTTGGAAATGGCAAATGTAACTAATATAATTTAATTTTCAATTTTATTCTGCTCCAAATTTTGCACCATATTGCATTGTCATCTGGATCTGTTGTACAATTTGAACAGTTTCTGAACCCCTAACTGCGTTTGGCTGGACAGTTTTAGGTGGTGGACCGCTCATGCCAAAAACTGATGTGTAAAAGAAAAACAAACAAAAAACCCGATGTGACTTGAATACTTGTGCTACACCACGCACGCATCACTACTAGATCAGTGTAACTGTTGTATTGAGAGGTTAGCATCATTGTTTCATTGGGTTTTCTATTATAGACTTACATGAAGATCTGATTACATTTTAGTTAGATTTATGTAGAAATTCAGAGCAGAAAAACAGAAGCACAAAACACAGGAAACACCAAAGGGCAAAAATTCTGAAAACCTTTAATTTTTGTAAAATATTTTGTACAATGCAACATCTGATGTGTACACTTTGAGAGGCAAACAGAACACTTGAACTACTTTGTAATATTGTTTCAGTCATCACACCATTTGGCCAAAAATACCCGGGCTAGATTACTGATGGGGGAGAAAAATGTCACAAGATAAAATCAACAATAAACAAAAAGTAATGGAAATTCAGGGGTTTAAAAAAATCACCGCTACATTAAATACCTATCAAAAACTAATTCTACAGGAAATCATATGAAAAGAAGGAAAAAACATTGTAAAATATGTACATTGCATTCAGTGGTAGAATGCATATATGATGCGATTCTGCATTCTAAACTACAGTGGCATATTAACAGAGAAGACTTTTAAAATCTTCAAGTTGACACTGATCATTAGCTTAGCTGTAAATACTGGATATATCACCCAGTCTAAAATGGGGTTTTTTGTTGCTACAATAGGAGAGATGGTTCCTGTTTCTTAATCAACCTGTTTAAATAAAGTTAAATAAATTAAAGCAAAAGTGCTCCTCTTATTGGTGGAGCATTTCTTAGAAGAGCTCTTGAACATGCATAATAATATTCAACTTTTAACTCCTTAATCTGCCAATATCAAAGTAGACTACACCCCAAATACAGCTCCAGTACTTTGGCAAATTAAGTGCTGTAGTTAGCACTTTTTATCTGATCAGATAACCCTGACAAGCTACAACTTATTCAAACACTTTTGTACTTCTTATGATTGTTATATTTATTCTCATTTATGAATTGGAAAGGCAATTTATGCAGGAGTGTATCATATCTATTTGAATAAAGCCTTCATTAAAATAGGGGGAAAACCAACATGGACACAGAGAGGAACTCTTATGGGTTTGACTACCTGCAAACTAACCTTTTCCACAGCAGGAGAAAGAAACTGACAACAGACCTGAGGTAGCAAAGCCCATTCTTACAAACTTTGGATAATATGCCTGCCATAGTGCATATCAAGCCTAAAATTATTAAAAACAAAAATAATTTGCATCAGTATCTATATACAAAAATTAAGACAAAAACCTAGTTAAATCTTTTGTTTTCTTGCAAAGCATCGGTCCTGAGAGAGCGCATAACTGCTTGTTCAAACTATACAAAACACCCCCCACAAAATGGCATTTATATCCCATCATACATAATATACAAAAGCATTATACCAAAACTGTAATCTTACAAAATGGTTCACAAAAAATAAAACAACCCCAAAGCAAATGCAATACTTCACATGTGAAATGTAATGTAAGAGAGTATTCTATGCAAATGTATGGCAGATTGTAGAAAAACATTTATGTACATTAATATACATATCTAGGAAATTTTAAACTAGGGCACCTTAAGAAATTTAGGATTTAACGAAGTATAAATTAAAATCTTTTCAAATTGACTTTCATAAACAACGTTCTGTTCAATTTTTAAACTTGGCTCAGTTAAAACGCTTTACTTTGTACTTTGACTATGAACCCACCCCACAAAACTCCACAGGAAATTTGGTGTGCCCTAAAATGTCCATTTTGGTTCTTAATATATTCCAGGGATGATGCGGTAACGCACTATTTTGCAGTATTCCTCCCAGGCTGAGCCATACTTTTTCCGACACTGTTGCTCATCTCGTGCATTGCGATGGACCAGCAGGAGAATTAGGTAGATTGGGTAAAAATATGGAATCACATGATTGAATCCTGAAGAAAAGTAGAGAAAAAAATTCTTAATTGCAAAGTTCTGCAGTGAGTGCATTCTGCATTTTATACCAATACTGCAGGCATACCAATAAAAACTTACCACATGATAAGGACCAGGCCAGGGCCATAATGAGGTCACCAAGGTAATTCGGATGACGAACAAATCCCCACAGACCAGAGACGATAAGGCTCGTTCCAGTAGCAGTTGGAATTGTTTTCAGATCTGAACAAAAACACATCAATAACTCATAAAGTTATACGAATAAGAGTTTCCTTTTCTTAATTAAAATAAGAAAGCCAAATTAAGATACATACGAGACAAGCTTGGATCAGACGGATTTCTTCTGAAGGCAAATTTCTGTGAGTTGGCTTTCCGGAAAATGTAATAACCAACAACTGCAGGGATCATAAAAGTAAGTGATCATTAAAGGAATTTTTCAAAGAAATAAAAACTCATACTTTATATAACCAAATAATGCCACTGACCATTCATTACAATGATAGCAATAATCCAGAACACAGAGAGGTCGTTGGCATGATTGACCAGGTAGAATGACTGGCAAGTGAAAGTGAAGGGAACCCAGGCAAGATCTCCAAAAGTCAACATGAACCCAAAGCCATCGTACACGATATCCATCATAGTCAGAAGCTTCTCCTGAAATTGAAACAAATCCATTTAAATAACGAAGCCTCCATAATCCATAATAACTACAATCAACAAACAGTGTGTGTCTCAACACATGAAAATAAAAATGTTACCTCATGCCAAAGGCCATCTGCAACCCACAATAGCTGGAAGCCATTTATAAGAAGCATCGCCGGGGAGGGTGTCTCAAGATCCTGGTGTTTCATCTCAGCAAGTAACATTGAAAGGTTGATCACAAGCTAAAAAAAATAAAATAAATAAAATAAATCATCAAAACTTATAGGCTAATGTAATTTAACAAAGAGAGGTTCAATGTTTTGCCAATCAGTTCTGCATTAATTAACTGGCAATTATGAAATTATAAAGATTACCAACAGCGTATACCTTAGTGATCATAGTTTTGAATATCATCAAGAACACAAAGCATATTTTAAATGATAGGTTTTCATGCTTACCCAACCAATTAGGCCAGGTCGCATTTCACAGAAGAACTTGATATCAAAGCTTTTGATTCGTGGGTTCAGCTCACGGCCCATGAAGAAATCATATATCACATAACCTGTACAAGAATTTGTGAAATGTTAATAACATTTAAAAAACAAACAAACAACCACTCCCTTACTGAACTGACAGCACTGTAAGAGATTGCCATACACAGAGAGACACTCACCAGAATTTCCAGCAGGGGCACGTTCATCACTGGAGGCCCATCGGGAGCGGATGAACAGGTAGATACTCAGAAGAATTGAGATGAGCAGGGCAGAGGTGTAGAACTGCAGGAAATGAGCATGGATGTAGCTGAGATCCACCTCATTGTACACAGCAGCACTAACCACCATTGCACTGATGATCAATGCATAGAAGCCTGACAGAAGAAAAACAAGACTCATGCAGCAGTGCCATATCATATGTTCAGACTTTACTTCTTAATAAAAAATTAGAACTTGGTATAGTATTAAAAAACTGGAAAAGTGGTCTCCAGTAAAAAGCATTTTATATCAAATGACTTACCATTAACCCTGTATTTTAATGTTTTCCCATTTTCCAGTGGCATTCCGTCAACAACCTTAGAAAGGAGAAACAGACAAGACTGAGTTAAAAACATGGCACCAACAGAGTAAATACTAACAAAAGCAACCAAGAACACTAAACTGCTTTCAATCTTGATATCGCACATTTAGGAAAGGTGATGTCTACAGATCCGATTATACTCTTCAATCATTCATGTCAGGTCCAACACAGATGCAACCCTCCCATCAACAGAAAAGGCTCCAGGTATAAAAGTTCCTTGTTCAGTATGAGATTTCTGAAGAGGTTCTACAAAGGTGTTCCATTTGCTCTATTCAATCTATAATCTATAAATCATAAATTTTTAAGAACCTAGTTATAAAAAGCGCTACATAAATAAAACTGAATTGAATTGAATTGAAGAGGCAGTAGTTCTAGGGGAGCGTTTCTCAAACTTATTTGTCCTGGGGACCAGTCATGTCAGGCTTTGGGGCATCACGGCCCTGCATAAACGACAAAGAAAGTTACAAATCAGTAACTTTAATAAAAAAGAAAATGATGCTCTTCCGTAGTGCGGAAGAGCATCATTTGATGGACGCTTCCGAGAGAAAGAATTCAGACTCTCTTGCTTTGTGAAAAGTAAATTAAACAAACGCCAGGAACGCTGAACATTCTATAATGCTGAAACAAGGGGCGGGCCTTGAAGTCGAGGGGGTGGGGTGGGCAGTGACAGCAAAGCTGAAATCAGAGCTGGATCTGACTGAATTTTGATTGGTGCAGAAGCGAGGCTCCGGCACCGGTCCGTGGCCAAAAGTTTGAGAAACGCTGTTCTAGTGTACCAAAAAAAGGAACTGATCCTGTGACCTCTTCAAGAGCCGAACAAACCATTAAGTTTTAAATGGAACTAAACTGATACCCAACATGTTTATCAGAAGTAGTTTTTATTTAAGAGAACACAAGTGTCCTGGACTCAATGTAGACTGACTCAAGAGGCTACATAACAAAATCTACTTTTATGCTGTTCACAGCATGAATCCTATTCCAAAGGAGTAATCTAATTTAGCCTGACCTGCTGAAGCCAACAAGCAACACAGAAATAAGAGGCAATGGGTAGTGTGGTCATGTGTCTGGCCCCAGTTCACAAGTCTTGTGATGAGTGGAAAAATACCTTGCCGATAGGAAGCAGAGAGAGAACAGCCTGGAAGAGCAGCCAGAGGACCACAATGCCAAAGACCTGCCAGTCCCAAAGAGTGTGCAGCTGTGGAAGCGTGAGGGGGAAGCTGAGAAGACTAGCATCCTTCTGGTTACACAGAATAAGCAGGGCCAACACCAACCCTGGCAGAAAAGGTAGCCAAAACAAAACTCCTGGAATGAAAAAAAAACAAAACAAAATAGTGAACCAGAGCTGTAATACATCTTTGAGCGAAAGGTTGTGTGAAAGTATAAACAAATTAAAGTTTGAAAGATTCCTACCAATCCTCCCTCCAAACTCCAGATGTGTGGTCTTGCTGATCACTGGTGGTGTTGCCGGAGGCAAAACTGCTTCCACCTTTTTTGGCAGCTCTGCAGGTCTACCGTCACTCTGGTCCTTCCTGCGGCGAAGGTTGTAGCGGCCACCTACCTGGTTCTCCTCTTCCTCCGCGGTCTTCTGCTGGAAAACAAATGAGAAAATAAGATATTCATCAAATCTTAGTATTACCTCCAAGATTAGTACATTTGTGCTGCTTTTTACTTTGCTGTATTTCACTGAATCAGACGCTGCATTAATTAAGTAAAAACATATGATAATACAGCTACTTAAGTGATTTCCCATTACACTAAGAGAATAAAATGTGTCAAATGTTTCTGAATTCCCTTGTCAAATATTGGTTTATGACCAATGACACACAGGGTCATTACACACATGGATGCATGAATGACATTTAAGCTTCTACATCAAAAATGCCATCTTCCAAAAATCACGTAATGAAGAAATACTAATAAACCTAATATTCAAACAGAGATACCCAGTGACACTGCCATGATTTTCAGACAGATGGTGCATCCTCACCTCGTTAGCTTTGTTAGCTGTATTATTTTCCTCTTTCGTTTCATGTTTATTGTTGCTATTGTTTTCAACTGGCAATGCCTGAAACAGGGACACACAGGGCATACATTTGAGGGAAATACAGAGGAACTATGAAAACTGAAGGAAACATTTTACGGTTCAACAAAGAGAATGAATAAAGAAGAAGGGGAAAATAATCACAATAAATGAATAAAATAAAATAAACTGACAGCTCTGTTAATGATTGCATGGCTTAAACTGATGCTTTGGTCTGAAATGTAAACTATTTTATAAACTTTCAGTTTATTCAACCCATTTAGTCTAATATTGAGATGCATCCTCAGTGCCAAAAGTTTTGTTTTATATCAGTTTCCTCCACAGAAATTAAATCGGTGTATTTACCACAGGGGTGAGGCGCACTTCTAGCACCTCTTTAAATCTCTCCTTGTGCACCTCTGTGGTACGGGATGAGGAGCGGCGGGTTGTCCTGGCAGGAGAGCGAGAGCGACTTCGGCGAGAACGGGCCGGTGAGCGAGAACGAGACCGGGAGCGGGAGCTGCCCTGCTTGAACCCAGTCAGACTCTGTAATGACAGGACAATGATTTAGAAGTGTAAAATCACATGCACCCACACTAATCTAAGAGTGCTAAATTGATTGCCTGAGATAAGTCTCAAAGTTAACAAAAAACAAATTTACACGTCTCATTCAGATTAAAGTCTGAAAACTGCACACATTAGAAAAAACAAGTGAGTGTGGGAGTTAAGTGCTTTCATACCTTGATGTCTGCTTCTCTCAGCTCCAGCTCTGTGCCGTCTTTGTAGATGACTGTGTAGAGTTGTGTCTTGACATCATAGTTCAGCACCTTCACTTCGTAATAGAGGTTACTGCCAGGCCAACGGCCCATCACAGTATCTCCATTCTGAAACCTGACAGTCGGCATCTTTTACCTACAGATCAGCACAGGGGACAAACATCAGCACTACAGTATATGATAAAGTAGATTCATCATGTAGGTTACGATTACATAGCCCTTTTTAGCACAATTTGCGCCAGTAAATATGTAATAAATATGTTATAAACATATGCCCGGCCATGCACCAAATTTAGACATTTGCAAACCAGTGATGAATTATTTCACAGAATTATTTTGCTCTTAAACATATTTTAAACACATTCCTTTGAAAAAATGATCTCATGAAGGCAAAGTGCAGAAAACCACAAATGCACATGGCACAATGACAATGAAGCTGTGAGGTCAGCAGTGGTGGTCTCAGAAGTGCTGACAGGCCGGTCCCTACTGGGCTGAATTACTGCGAGTACTTTCACACTGTAGTCCCTGCACGAGTGCTTTTGTCTCCCACTTCAATAGCCTTTTTAAAAGGGATTCTGGTACCAGACAGGTAACAGCTACCTCTAGTCTCATTTTTAAGACCCCTCGCCCCACATGTACTCTTAACAATATTTCCACCATGTTATTTCTCAACATGGAACACACATGCTTTGTAAATATATTCAATTGTGCTGGGCAGCAAACACCTGCAAACTAAACAAAATGTGCAAGTCAGAACATTAACTCTTTCACACAAACAAAAATTCAAACCCATTAACTTTATACTGAATAAACTATTTATGGGGTAAATTATCTCAAGAAATTAGAGCAAATCAAGAACCTGACATTTACAACTGGCACTTTCAACAATCAAGAACATGTAGCAAACTAAAGTACATATGCAACAAAGAGGAATCCAGGAAAAATTAAGCTACCAAAATCTAGATTCTAGAACAACATAATAAGAAATTACTCATTTAAGAGAGACAAACCCAAAGATTTGAATAATGGTCCAGTTCTTGCTGGTTTCTATTTAGTCCCAGGGTAAGAATGAACTTAATCATCTCAGTAAAGTCAAAGTTTAAAAGTTAGTGGCTACAGGATGGGGCGGGGCACACACAACAAAAAAATTGTGGGGCAAATCAGAAACCTGAGGTACTGGAACACATTGAACACCACTTAATGTGAAGCTGCCAAAGAAACACACAATATATGTAATAGCCCAAACAAAAGAATAGTTTCAATGACATGTAACAACAGATGTATTAATGAAAGAGTCTGGTTGATTGTGTGCGTGTGTACACTTTTAACATCACATCTGAATGCAAACTAATTAAATATAGGCTTTCTTTATCAAAATATATGAATGCAGAATTTATATTGATTAAATACATACATTCCTATCTATCTATAAATATATACACACACAAACACACACACGTAAATACAGTATTAGAAACCCAATAATTATTCACTTTGATAAAGGAAAACGCGTTAGTAAACACTAAAACTGCGAATGTAAAGATGCTGCGCCTTTAACAAAAGGTTCAAGTGACAAAACTAAACGGAGGGAAAACGTCATGTGTTCAAACACGGAGAGGATCAGACTACACATGACTTTCAGAGTAACTCTAAACTTCTGAGCTGCATCTCAAACATACTGCACTTATTTCAAACAGGTTTCTTTAACACCTGCACAACTCAGGCATGAAATCACCACTGAGTGACACTGACAAAAAGAGTAAACAGTGTAAGGCAAATCAACTCCCTTTCTACAGCCAACTCTACTGCCTGCGGTAGAAGATACGTTTAAATTGGACTTATTCGGGGTATACATCAAACACATTTAGAAGCTACTTTATAAATAGAACGTTGCACTGAAGAAATGCGCTCAGTAACTATCCTAAGGTGTTTGCAAAAACATTTCAAAGAAGAGGCGCCAGAACCAGTTTCGGTTATTCTAGCTAACGCTAAAATAATAATAATAAAATATAAGCAAATATAAACAAATAAATCGTTACAAAGCATTTAAAGTCACATTTTTTTTTCAAATAAGGCAAACATCTGCCGTATACTAACTAAATGTTAGTATAAGGCGGGCAGGTTTCCTGGGGCTAAAGCTGAAGCTAACCCACAATAGAAAACACCCACTTTGCTATAGAGGAAATTTTAATAAAATAACTTCAGGTTAAACAAAGACAGAGGCTCTACGTGCACATGGCTGAATATACTAAAATAACAGACGAAATGTCCCCATTTTGGAGTTGAATACAGTTACAGACTGTGAAAGTTAGCTTAGCACCAGTCTCGGACCGGACCACGTACCGTTAACTAGTTTCCTCAACAAAGACATTCACATTAAAAACATAGTAACACTGCCATTACAATCACAGCCGCAGCACTTCTTACCTATTGGTGGAGAATGAACTATCGTTTAGTACTTAAAACCAGAATATTTTCAACTAAAGTTAATTAAAATTAAATAAATATATCTAAAAGAGACCGTCCCGGCTCGGTGTCCGTTCCTCCCTCTCTGACGGTGTGAACCTACCAGCGCCTCTGATGGCGCGAAGCCTGGCGATTGGCTGCAAGCTGTGTGTTTTTGAACAAGTTCGCGTTCTGATTGGTCAACACAGGATTTAAAATGTTTGACAAATCGGAGCAGCCAATCAGCGTCGTCTGCTCAAATGAACCTTGTCAACTCTGCGTTTTACAAAATGGAGTCACTTTGTTTCAGAGCGCGGCTGAGCGCTCGAGCTGTCTAGAGAGAGAGGGAAGACATGGGCTATCGGAAGATATACCTGTTTTCCCACAGATTTTAAAGAAAAGTCAAAGAAAAACAATAAAACCCGAGGCTTGTGTTTGTAGATACTCATATTTTTAAATGGAAAACTTTTTAGTGGAAGCACGTAAAGCAGGGTTTGTTGTTACTCTTCAGGTTAAGGTACTTTAACTGGAGTGAGATTTCCATGTTCGAAGGTAAAATGCTGCTTTGTTTGGTAGTAAGTCTTATTTTTACGTAACATTTCGTGGCGTCCGATTGCAGTGTTATGTAATTTGTTTGAATTGTTTGTCTCGTACGAGTTTAATAAAAATAAGATAACACAATTTTAGTCCCACAGTTAGGAAATGTGTATTGTTACAGCAGCAAGCTGGACAGAACAAAAGAAGAAAGTAAACGCAAAAAACAAAACACCACCACAGTAAAATATGAAAAAACAACCACAAATATGCATACGTATAGACAATGGACACTTGTGTATGCACTGGAGGATCCTCAGGTGCCTGGTTGCAGCAGACATTCAAAAATAATAATGCACCCGAAAATTGAGTGTTTGAATACATTTAAATAATCCAAGTATGTCCTGAGGCTGTGCAGCTCATTAAACTGATTTGATTTTACACAGCAATATCATTAACTTGTTTCTACATTTACACGCCTTTATCCAAAGCGACTTCCATTCCCTAACCACAGGGGACATACTCCCTGGAGCTACTTGGGGTTAGGGGTCATGCTCAGTGGTGGCGCTGAAGGTAGGATTCGAACCCATGACCTCTTGGTCCAGAGGCACTATTACATTGGAACTAGTGAATTATTAAATACATTTTTTTTCCATACACTCAACAGTAAACTACTTTTGAGTGCAGAAAAAAGCCCCTTAATCTATATTTATTTTTGTGGGAAAATGCAATCAATCTTTTTTAGCCTAAATATTCCTAAGCATTACTTCTGGGTTACTTCAGGTGCTTGGTTTTATTCCTATGTGGAAACAGAAAACATCCATGTAGATGCAGATGCAGTGCTGTGCAGTCTGAGACCTTTAATGTGCAAAGTGAAGCAATGATGAAACCACATTATCATACATAAAATGTGCTCACTAATGGAAGTGTCAGTGCAGTGACAAGTATTGCGCTCTCATTCTGAACAAGTTGCTGTAAAGTCACCTCCCCTCAACCCTCCACATTGAGTAACGGTGCATCAGCAGCCTGTAACTTCCTGCATTGCAAGAGCTGCACGTTTAGCAAACTGCATTTTATTCCACGTGAACTTTGGAGACCACATTTCTCACAAACCAGAGAGTGAAACCCATGCAGCTGCCTAAGGAACACTACTGGATTGCTGTTCCTACACTCTGTGTTAAAGGGAATAGACGGTCTTGAGTTTGTATGGATTAGATGGAAAAAAGGTTCTTGGAGCAGCCGAGCTATTGAGCACAAACTGTTGCAGTTCGGTCTTACCTCCTTCCTGTTTGTCTCATTTGAACCATGGCTGCAGGCAGACAGCTAAAAGGAGCAGCAGATGAAGTGTGAAAGTGGGATGATGTCATGCAACACGAGACTGCTGTGAGCGGTTTGAGTGGTCTATTGTAGGCAAGCGTGTTCTACAATAGGAATGAAAGGCCATTATCATACAAGACATGTTTTTAGACACGATATGGACAAAAGTATTGACAATTACACAAACAGGGATTTTAATGTCATTCAAATACATAAACATTTATCTGGAGTTGGTCCGCCTTTCCAGCTGTAACTTCTTTCACTCTTCTATGAATACCTTCCACAAGGTTGTGGATTTTCTGTCAGAATTTGTGCTCAGTCATTCTGTAGAGGATCTGTGTGAGGATTTCCCTGAACATATAGTAAAAGCATTTTAGACTGAACAGGTTTATCAGGGTATTATAAGGATTTGCAAATGTTTTTTTTTCTTTTATAATTTATTATTCCACCTTGCCAAACGCGATAAACTGAGAAAGCAAATTGTTGTTTTCAGATTGAGATGCCTATAGATTACGAATGGCTGACTGCAGCTCAGAGACTGAATTAATAAAGTTTTGAATAATTAAGAGTCCCCTGGTGCTGCTAATCAAGTGATTTTTACAAAGCTAACCTTCTAATCTTTAAAATCTAGAGCTGCATGCATTGCCTCCTGGATTCAGAGATTCATCCCAAAATAATGTATTGCAATTTTTATTTCATTTGCTCAAACAAAACAATGTTAGCATGTAAGAAACTTCGAATTAACATGGAAACAGTATGGTACAATGTGAATGATAAAATAGAAAACAAAATAAAGAAAAGAAACCAAAATAAATGCATTTCAGGGACATTCAGTTGAATACTGTCCAGCACACATTTGAAGTGTCCACTCATCACAGCCACTGCTGAATTACATCAGGACACCCAGTATCATTTATTCAACTGATTCCCACGGCAGATACTCGCCCATTTTCGGAGCACGCAAACATCCATGATTAACCACTTAAACCTTAATGTAACAAAATAGAAAATGGCATGAAGAATAAATGCACGTTTGTTTTTTCAAACTAACATCTTAAAATCTCCCTTTGTACTTTACTAAAGCAGAATGAAAAACATTAATGAGGTTATGACAGGCCGTATAATTATTATTACTAGTCTTTTTTCTTTTTAAATCATTGACATATTAAATGCATCTTCAGAACAAGGCACAAACCATGAAGATCACAAACAGATTTATCTGTGTATGGAGACCCAACCTCGATCGTAACATTTCAACCAAAGACCTCTTCAACTGATTCTTTCCTCATGAGAAAACGAAGGCGGCTGTGTACAGTGTGATGTTCAGGAGATTGTTACTGTTGAACTTTGGTGAGACTGACACACACTGACACACACACACACACACACACACACACACACACACACACAGGCGAAGGTGTCAGCTTGCCAGCAGGATCGTCGAGATTTGCGTTTCTATGGCGTTTTAACGTGCAATCAATGCTGTAAACACTCTACAAGCTTTCTGATTCCTTAGGAGTTCAGACTGGATGACTGAGAATGGGTTAAAAGTGACTTGTTTTGATCAAGACATGAAGGGCTTTTGGTAGGCAAACAGCGATAATCATGAATAAGAAAGAAAAAAAAAATCAAGGTCAAAAATGCATCGGTCACTCTAAGCATGTAAACCAACACGTCACATTCTGTTCATTTCTTTCCCTCCACTGATTGTACATCATATTTTTAGGCTTGAGAGCTTTCATTTTTCCAAGTTACACTCTTCTATCAAAACCATGCTTGTTGGATCCCCATGGAGAACCACCACTGGTGAAAAGGGCAAATGCAAAAACAAGACCGAAATGGAGGATTTAACAAACACCCTATATGGCACTCTATATGATACCTGCAAATCCTTTGCAATAAACTTAATGACCTACAAAACATCCCTTAGAAAATGAGAGGGAATCTCGTCCCCCAGTTGGTGGTAATCCATTACAGAAAAGAGGGATTTACAGTCTAAGATCATTTGCACCCTTTTGTAATGGAAATAAAAACACAGTACAGGTGAGTGCTGAATGTAATGGTGTACCTCTGTGATTTCATTATGGCTATAAAGAGGCATCCATAAAGAACTGCACCCAGCGATAAAATAAACAACACGTATGCAGCGTGAACATCATTCATCCACAGACCGGGTAGAGTGTTTGATTACAGCAATCAGGGAAACATACATCGGGGAAACTGAGCGTCAGTGCTACACTTATTGCTTATAAACTAAAAACAATAGTACATTTATTTTTCGTGGCAGCAATTTTTCCCATTTCATTCAGAACACATGCACTAAAATTAAAAGAAAGAGGAGAAAAAAAGCCTGAAATGAACCTAAAAAAAAAAGCGTTATCTACAGATGCGGTCTTGTTGATATTGGCATTTCACCATCGTTTTGACTGAGAGGATTTTGGTAAAGAGCTACAATGAATTACAGTAGAAAGGCATTGTCCCACCTGATCATCTTGAACAATTCGCAAACGTACAAGACAGAGAAAATATACGTAAGTACAGTGGCTCATGAGAGAGACAGGCTTTTGAGCATTCCCCTCAGGAAACAAAAGGTTTTCGGACAATTACCAAAAGTGACTGAGACTTTATCCCATGATTACATGACTAAGTTACTCGATATGGCCATGGCGTACATTAGATCAGACATAATTAAATGAGTTGCAGGTATCTTTTTTTGTCTTTAATGTACATATTCAGGTTAAAATATTATCAGGAAGACAAGCTTTACAAAGTCCTGCAGCAATAAACTTTACTCAGTCCTTTAAATCAGTTGTTTGGCCTGATTCTAAAGTTTTCTCTCTCAACTCTGCAAGGCAAGCTAAGCCCTACGTCTCTCTCTAAACAGCTCCTGTCGATGCCATCCGACCAAAAACGCCTGCCCTTTGCTAAGAAACGTGCCAAAGAATGAATGTCATCTGCTGGATATACAGTGTCACTCTTCCATGGTTAATACAGTATGTACTTCAGTAATAGTTTGTTTTTTTTTCCTCTCCTGTCTTTCTATTATAAAGTCATACATTGCATATAGACAGTCACTTCTCTTTAGGTCAGTGTACCAACTGGGTGGGGCGTGGAGGAAAAAAACAGGTGTCACGCCCAGCCCACAGATGCACACCTCCCGTGCTCTCAAGTGCTCAAGCCGTGTGCCTGTTTGCCCCAAACAGCTGCGCCCTCAAAATGTTTCGTCAGAATTACTATTGTTATCCCCACGGGTTTTAAACTCTTTCATAAAATCTTCATTTTTGTTGCTTTTGAGAAAGTATCAGAACTTAAAGCTGGCCTCGAGTGATGGCCATATGTGGAAAATCCAGGGATGTTCCATTGTTCTACGCAGAGTTGGACTTGCCCAACTCCTCCCTGATCGCTGGAAAAGAGAAAACAAAGAAAACATGAATATTTCTGAAGACATTTCAGGAAACATTTTAAAGAACAACATATTTCCCTACCAGACTATCATTGCGTGGTCACTGAAATATAAAGGATAACCTTGAACACTCATGAGGATTAACTTAAAGGGATAGTTCACCCCAAAATTAAAATCTGATGTTTATTTGCTTACCCCCAGGGCATCCAAGTCGAAGGTGAATTTGTTTCCTCAGCAGAACACAAACATAGATTATTAGCTTTAGCCGTAGCAGTCTGGTAGTCATTTAATGGAAGTGG
>JBBKCR010000148.1:12235754-12251166 GCA_037577295.1 Ladigesia roloffi | reverse complement strand
CATACACACACACACACATACACACACACACACACACACACACACACACTCACACACACACACACACACTCTCTCACACACACACACTCTCTCACACACACACAAACACAAGCCTTTTCACTCCCATGCTTTTCTGCCACACACAGCCAACAAGGTAATCACCAGAGAGTGGAAACGATTAGGAAAATTGTCAATTTATACCATTAATTCATTTTTTGTTTTTGTTTTTGTTTTCTTCAGAGAGGATTTATCATGACAATATTATAGGTGAAAATCAGTAACTGTGTTTTTTTATTCTTGTCCCACAACCAAAACATAAAACTTGACAATGAGCCCATGCTACAAACTCTACATGAGCCAAGTGGTTGGAGACAGATAGAGCTGCTCTCTACTAAGGCTGACCTTAAGCTTCCTTTAAAAAGGAGGAAAAAAAACCCCGCCCATATGCACAAGCTCTGGAGGAGGGGGGAGGGGGAGGGCACGTTTATCTTCGAGGCCGGCTGGAAGAGTTGGCATAGGAGGGCTAAAGACAGACGCTCGGACTTGATAGTGTGTGGCCTGGCACTACATAGGGCATACATTTATCAGGAAACACCTACACCAGCGTTTCTGCCATGTGACAACAAAGAGGAATTCCAAGCCCAGCCTTCTTTTTTAAAAAATAAATAAATAAATATTTAAAGGGGCGCCAGACATGATTGCTAATAGAAAGGATAGTAAAGTGAAACTTTCAGGATTTTTATCAACACCTATCATGTACTACGTCTAAGGGGAATTTGTGCAAGAAATGAACTGAATAACTTTTCATTTTATACCTTTGAATGATATATTTCATTGTATATCCCAGTTCATCTTTATTTGTATCCATGATGCCAACTGTGTGGTGTTTACCTTGTTAGCAAAATATAAAACCTTTTATGTTCAAACGGAAACAGTTCTAGAAAAACACTTGCAGCCCAACCCTCAACCTATCAAGAATGTTTGCAGCACAGCAAAGGCTAATAAAAATCCAATAAAACATAACAAAGAGCTCCCAAACGCAACAGGCTCTTATACCTGTTTAAGGAATCATAGTACTTGTCAGTACCCATCTGATTTCTCCATGGTGCGTCCCGTCTGTGAGAGTAAAGAGACTAGCTGGTCAGAGTACACCACAGACAGTGCGACAAACGGCTGGAGTGACAGTACAACTGACAGCTGGAATTCGGGATGAAACATACATCAGCATAAACTCCACTGTTTCAGTAGTCCAGAGGAACTGTTCCTGATTAATTATATCTGAAAAAACTCCTATATACAATAATACACTCTTAAATGAATAGTTTAACTTTCAAATGTACACAATTGTCCATTTACCCAAGATACAGCTGACCAGTCAAGAAATTCTGAGTAACAATTTGACTACATTAGTTTGGAGCTGGAGCTACGAGGCTAACGATTCCTTTATACATTTTTTTTTACCTCTCAAACGGCTTAAACCACATCCAGCCAAATGCTGGCATCCTTTTTAGAAAATGATCTAGTTTCAATAATCGTCTCAGGACTAGAATCAGTTGTGTGGTAACCCTATAGCCATAAAAAACAAGGACTCTCACCCAAGATCAGTCATCTCCAGCCGTTTTTAACATGAATTCTTAATGGACACGGTTCATAGTAAATCACACTGGGTCCTAAACCACCTTAGTGTAGAGCTTTTCTTAACAGGAGAGCCGGTCCTTTGGTCACAGACACTTCAATACAGAGGAAATACAGGGACAACAGGTTAACAAGGAGGATGTATTTTGGGCCTTATGCTAACAAGGGAAATGGCAATCCCTTCATCCCCTTATTGCCTGAAGCTCCAGGTCTAAACTGAAGTAGCAAAATCTGGACAAATGTATTGACTGATCACATTTTTTTTTTCAAAAGTATTCCATTAAAACAGTATCCAACAAAACTTACACAGCTTAAAACTTCAATGTAGAAGACAAAATACACTAAAAACACACAGTAGACATAATTTTCTCAAGAAATTAAGTCACCATAAAGAGGAAACAATATGATACATTTTTTTTTACCATGTCAAATTTAAACTAAGTTCACTAAGGAGTATTGGAGATTCTTGGTCAAGCATTTCTTGTCCAAAATCTTGGATGCGGACACGTCTTGCTGAGAGGCTTTAGTTGTGCTCCCTTGCCGATAAACAATAATTATGGAGAAACGTAGAATTACAAAACTCCAATTTAACATCCCAAGACTCGGCTATCACATCCAAATGGAATGACATGGTGTGGGAACAGACGCCTGCGATAAGCAACAGCACTTTGCTTTAGTACTGTTAAAGTTTCCTGATTAAGCAAGCCCATCCCACCCCATTCTGCCATGCTGTCTTGTGAGCCCCTTGCATAAAGCATGTCAGACAAAGCAGTAGATGCAATCAGTGGCTCACACAAGGGACGAGAACATAAGACCCGCTGTGGATTCTGAGCCTACAATTCCACTGGCATGATGAGGTACAACTGAAAACCTATCAAATGATTATAGGAATATTACCAATATTCACTGAACTTAGGATGTACGACGGATACTAGTCTGTGTTGCACATGTTATTACCTTCCGATAACTGGTGATTTGCTACCGTTCATGGTATTTGTCCTCTCCCAAGGCTTTCTGGGCATGTCTGTAGAAAGAAACAACAGTAATTCTACACATCAAAAAAGGGTCAAAGGGTCATGTGAGGCAAATTTTTAAACAATTCTGTTTAAAGGTAAATACTTGAATTCACTGAAGCGTATTTGGAAATGAGATTAAGATTTACCTGGTGTGCTACAGGCTGACACTTTTGGAGTTGTGGTTGCTTCAAATTCATCCTGTTGGTGAAAATGGGACAGGTTCCAAAGGCTTAAAAGAGATTCTAACAGCAGCCAGAGCATTGACAGAAGTCTTGTGACCAGTTTAACAATAGATACGTATCTGCACAGTGCTGCAGGGCTTCTGTATGTATTAGGGTGTTTTGTTGACTTACTGTTTTCTGATCAGGCTCTGGTGATGATCCCTTTTCTGCAATTCGTCTTCTGCATGCAGAAGAAAAAATAGAATTCATATGTTGCACTTTACAGGCGACTGAAATGGCTAAATGACAATTTACTGCAGCACTGAGCTCTTAGTTCCTATTAAATCCATCATACTGCAGAGGGATGAGGTGTGTAGAGTTCCATTCACAATTATATTGTTGGTGCATGGAGTGGAATAGAGTACCTCCTGGCCAGCAGGGCACTCATCTCCTCCATGAGTCCTCCTCCTCCTGGCAGTGGGCCGTTGCCTCTGGCCGCGTCAGGCTTGGGAGTTCCAGGAACCCCAACACCTGCAGCAGCTGCGCTGGAGGACTCATCACTCTATGGTAAGAAATAACAGGAGTTAGTCTATTGAACTGAGAGGAAGTTTTATCTATAGGAGTAAAATACAAAGGGGCGAATAGAATAAAATAATCGGGACCATACCTCCCACTAAATTTAATAGGATAAAATGGACAAAAGAGATTTTTAATTATTTGATCCAACCCAGAGTTAGAAAAGTGCCAGGGTTAGTTGTAACCCCTTCCAGCCCTTGTGTGTGTGTAAATATTTGGGCAGCACTGCTAGATGACTTATTGACCATGTTTTATCTCAAACTTCTCCCTCCAGCAAAATAAATACCCAAAGAGTGTTTTCAGTATTCTAATTTTGGTACCTTGAAAGTAATATAAATAAAAGGTATTATACTCTCACCCTCACAGGTAAGAAGGCATAACTTTGCTTTTTCATTGTTTTTATTAGGTCACACGGTTCATTCAAAGACAGCCGATTCTTACCCTTGGCACTTTCCGTAGCTTTGCCCCGGCAAGGGCAGCCGCAAGGCCAGCCAGGGGCTTGTTCTCGTCAGTGGTGGGTGAGGGAGTGAAGAGTCCAGAGGGCAGAGGCGGGGCAGGGGGTGGAGGTGGGGTAGGAGGTGGGGCCTGGCCCAAGGCTGGTGGCGGGGGACCAGGGGGAGGGGGTGGGCCTGTGGGGGTGAGTGTGGGAGGCAGAGGTGGAGGAGGAGGGGGAGGTGGACCAGGAGGGGGTGGGGGTCCGGCAGAAGTAAGAGTCACAGTGGAGCCGGGTGGTAGGGGTGGTGGGGGAGGTGGGGTGGGCAGACCCTGCACTGAATCTGTGGGGGAGAGAGGAAGAAGCATTCAGAACACACTTCAGTAAAAACTGAGTCACTCACTTACACGTCATCTTCCTTTCTGCATAGGAAGCTCCTCTTAAGCCATTTCACTATCTGTTCTATTTTAATAGCTTGAATGATGCACTTCAAGTCATATTTAATGATCGCTGTGCTGTTTGAACATTGGCATGTTAGCATTAACAGATAGAAGGAAAAACAACTAGCACATAAAAATGAATAAATGAGTGAAAAATATATTTTCAGCTTAATCACATTGGCAATAAATAAATAAAACACGGACAAAGAAACGCTCTACAATGGCCAACAGAAAGTTCAGGCGGAACACTCATGACAGAGAGATGACAACACTTCACGATGATGAAAGGTGAACACTGATCCATGTGCTTTCTGAATACACAGACCCCATTATCTTTTTCTCATGTTACCTCTTGGGAAACTGTATTGTACAGGTTTATTCCAACTTGTGAATAATTGTGAAAACCTATTTCCCACTTAAGGGACTAATAAAGGTTTATCTTATCTTCTAATAAGTGTATGGACAAAAATTTAATTTGCACTGAATATTGTGATGACAAATCTGAGATGCGCTAAATTACAACTATTGTGTAATTTAGCACAAACAACTATTGGGACAACAGTAATAATTTCCAAAATGTTAATTTCTTTTAAATGAGAAATCCTCACATATTCGTTTTTTACAGGCTGGCTGGTTATCAAATGCACAGCGTTCACAAAAATGAGGTACTGCAATCTGATTTACACAGAGACTGATACACAGTGTAAACTTGATTTGGGTTTATTGTTGCAAACATTTAAGTAAACTGCACATTTGAACCTTTGCTTAAATCCATATTTCACCAAAGCCCTTTATCAGAAGAAAGTATGAATCTGAGGAATTAAAAAAAAACAAGGAATAAATGACTGGCAAAAAATATGAGTGTGGCGACCCACTTTTCATGTACGCCAAGTTACTGCGCCAAACCAGTGACCCTTGAATGTACATGACTATGTCAGCACTGTAGATGAAGTGGTTCATCAATGTAAACTGAAAAATGAGATGTTTTGATATTTCATACATTACACTAATAAAAACATCCTTAAAAGGAAGAAATTGATGGCACAAGTGTGACTTCAGAAACAAATCGCTGTCTTAGTCCACTAAGACCACTGTGGAGAGTGAGAATAGAACGCATTCACGAGAGCAAACATTCATGCCATGCCAAACCATACAATGGGCATCAACTGGGTCAACCCAGCACTCACACAGACAAGCAAGATGGTAAAACCAGACATTTGCAAGGCATTAACCTCCCCTGAACCATAAAAGAACCATATTCATACAGCAGAGGAGCCATCGAGCAGCTGCAGTGTAGCAGTGTGGTTCAGCACAGCCAGGCCCGCCCCTCCCTAGACCCTCCCCTTTCCAGGTTAGTGGGTTAGTGGAGGCGGAGAGACAGAGAAGAGGCCTTACCCAGCTGGCGGGAGGGGTCAGCAGCAGGCTGAGAGGCTGGCTCTGGAGAAGAGAGGTTTCCCAGCAAAAAGTTTATAGAGTGGTCGGCGGGGGAGGCTGTGGAAGGAGAAGGGAAAACAGGAGGCTGGGGTGAGGGACAGGACACGAGGGGGGTAATGGCAGGTGACTGTGACAAGGAAAAGGGAGGCAAGGGTGGAGGTGGGGGTGGCGTTGGGGGTGAGGGGAGGGGCTGGCCTGAGACTGGGGAGGAGGAGCAGGAGCTGTGGTAGTGGACGGGTGCCGGTACCCCAGTGGGTGACGGGGGTTTCTGACAGAGTGGACTTGGGGCTGGGATGGCCACGACAGGCCGTGGGCCGGTGGCTTTGCCGGGAGGGCTGCTGATCATGACTGGCGGAGAGGGCGGTAATGGGGTGAAGTTTGTGGTAGAACATATGGTGGGTTTAGAAGCTGGGACTGGAGGAGGAGGAGCTGGCACCGAGCTTGGGGTTGGGATCGGCTGGCGGCGGGGAACGGTGGCGTAGTGGGGCAGGACCGGGTGAAAGGCAGAGCCTAGTGAGGTGGCAAATCGGGAAGCCGAGTGGCGAAGGGGTGGGGTGGGGGGCGTGGCTATGGAGGGTGAAGCCGAGGGTGGAGGGTAGTTGGGCATGGAAGGGGAAACAGGTGAGGAGGAGGAGGAGGTGGTGGTGGTGGTCTTGGCATAGTCTGGAGGTGGTGGTGTGTGGAGGGTGCTTTCAAATGCTGAACACGATGGATGACAGGAAAGGGGGGAAGAAGCAGCAACCGTGCAGAGGGAAAGAAACACGAAAGACAGGAAAGGGAAGGAAAAAGGAAGAAGACAGAAAGGAGCAAATGAAGCAGGAAAACCAGCACAGATCTACATCTCCCTAATGCTGCTGTTTTACTGCTGTCTACAAAAATGGGACAAGCTACAATTAGTACAATCAGTTAGCTGTAGATAAAACCCACGTATGTAATTGTGAAGAATGGATCAAATCTCAGCACACATGGCCAACTGAGTTACTGAAGGATGTAATTTCTCATTCAGAACTTTCAGGAGACAGCGCCCATTTGGTGTAAGTCCTGAAAGCACTCCTCAGTCTAGATTAGTGTCAGTGTAGCTGACAGAATCATCACACACTGGTTACATGTCAGTTCACCACTCAGTCCATGCCACCAACACTTAGTCCAAACCACAAAGACAGCGGATGCGGAATTTTGAGAATAAGAAACTAAACCAGTTATTCTTTATGTGCCATTTACTCAAAAACATATTTGTGTCTAAATCTAGAGATTAATAGGGCTGGTACGAATGCCATTTTTTGAGCTTCGAGTATTTGGTAGTGAAAAACATAGAATATTCGAAGCTTTGGTGGGAGGGGGCTGATTCAGAAATCCATATTTTCGAAGTAGAATTCTAAATAAACAACAACATTTTGAATTTGCCGCAAGACCCGGCCTACCGGCAAACTCCTATTAGCCAGTGTATTAGCCAGTGCTAACCGGCTAGCCAGATAGCGTCTAAACAAAAAGCCACAAAACTTGACAAATCTCGCACAAAACATTTCAAAACCAACTCGAATGCATTTATTCCACCATCAGTCAGCTGTAAACACTGCCGGCAAAGTGCAAAATAAACCATTTTTCTTACTTCATTTCACCATGGATCCGGGCTGGGCGTCTCTCTGGGGACTCAAAGTGCGTCTTTTCAAAATTCTCCTATAAAATCCTCACTGCTGGTCACAAATCCCCATAGAACACCTTCATAACTCTTCTAATTGTCCTGCTGTGGTGGTTTTATCCACATTCAGGCTAGTGAGCATTGAACATTGTATGCCTCCCATTAAAACTCTTTTTTCCACGGCCGAGCTGCAGAGAAAAATGCACCGTTAGATCCGGAGCGCATTGGAGAGTTTCTCCGGTTCTGAGTGGAGGAGAACTCCGTGCTTGGGCTCGTTGAAAAGGTCATATTGAGTTTTTAGTGGAAGTCGAATAAATGAACTAAAATAAATAACATTTTATTAATTATTAACATTAAATATGTGGTGTCAATATTATTTCCAACTGAAAAATGCTGTATTCCCGAGTTTACGTATTTATCCACTAGTTTTATAACTGACATCATGGGTTGTTAAGAGTGTAGTTCCACTCTGCAGCAGTCTGCAGCTAGATGCGCTTGGTTTCGCACGTGTAAAATTATTTTTTCTTTCGAATACTCGAATCTCAAATTGAAAATTTGAATGCCACCCCACCGAACGAATACTCGAATATTCGAATACTTGGTTACAGCCCTAGAGATTAAGTAATGTAATACACTGTAGGACAGCTTTTTACCCATCAGCCTCATCGATATGACAAGAGCCAATGGTTTATTATTGCTTGATCATGTTTTCTCACCCCCTGTACCAGCATGCACTGTGCAAAAGTATCATACGAACTGTGAGAACCACTGAGGTTGTGGTCGGTTCTGCTAACCCAGGTGCTAGCATAAGCTAACAAATACAATCTAGCTACACTCATAGCTGCCTTCACACAGTCACAATGAAAACAGCCACATTCTCGTCAGACCACACAAAAGACACCAGAGAATGCCTTTATATTTAGCCAGAGCAAAGAAGCCAAACTGGAGTGAGATCTATAGATAACCCGCTAGCTTTAGCTGCATGTTGTCCTATGGGAATTCGTCTCTGTCATTTGAGCAAGAGATTCTATCCATTGTATGAGGATTTAACAACTGGTATCTATGTTTGCATTAAAGAGTTTCTAGTTTGTTCTTCTGTTCAACCATCAGCTTAAAAAAACAAAACAAAAACAACCTTCTAGATACATCAGTTTGGGTGGGGAGTCTTCATCTAAAATCTGTACAAACTGGAAAAACTGTAAGACAACTGCAGATTTCCTATCAGCATGGGTAACGTCTACAACTTTGAAAAAAAAAAAACATAATTGTACACATTAACATTGTAAGTGTCTGTGCAGCACACTCTTGTAGGAGTTGTTTTCTTCTACATTCTTCTACATTAACAGCATAACCCCCCCCCCCATCACTGATCAGTGAAAGATACAAACTCTCCGTAAAGAGCTCAGCTTTGTGGGGCATTTTATTTCAGACAAGCACTCATATGCTGAACAGGCTGCAGGGTGTGCATGTGTGTCTGTTGGTCTGCTCGCCTGCCATATGCTGACTGAGGGCCTGCCTCTTTCTGCTCTAGTGATTCTTGCGCACCGCCCTTAGCCTGCTGCTGCTATGGCTTCCTAATTCCACCGACTCAGCCAGGTAGCTACATATTTACACAAACACACTTAGGAAGTACTCTCTCCCTGCATTCCAAACACTCTTATCCTCATTATTAACTTTAACATCATTAACTCATTACTGTTCGACACGAATTTATCTAGTTTGCATCTCAAAACCCCAAGCTTTCTATAGTGCAACTCTTTGTTCCACTTCCCCTTATTCTGCCTCTTGGATACATTGTTTCCTTGGTCACATGTAAAATATTACAATCCAGGCTGTTTCCTGTGCAACTTTTTTATAATTCCCCAAACATCTAAATATATAAAGGGTGCATATTTAGACCAATCTTAGTATTCATGTTCATAAGAGTTAATATTCAGTCTATCCAAAACAATATACAAAATATCAAATCAATACAGCAAATAATCAAAAGTCTGACACAGGGTTGTGGGTTCATTTTTTAGGTTATAGCACTGATATTCAAAATCAAAAGCTACCTGTTAAGACTCATTATCCACACTAGATGTTTTTTCTCAGTGGATTTCTGATTGGTCTGAGAATCTGGTCGTTTCTGAGCCTAGCTAACATTAGCAATAGAAGTCAGTCCAGTTAATAATAAGCTGCAGTATGTTAGAGTCTTGTCCTTAACATACTAAGCAACGTGCTCAAGTTAAGGCTTGTGTGATATACATTCTTAAAAACATGGAAAAAATATTTCACTGCATTTCTTGTGTGTTTTTTTCAGGTAATGTGAAACAAGAAAAACACAAACCGCAGTTACACAATTTGAACAGGGGCACCAGGTACAGTTAACCAGGTAAATAAGCACATTTAGTTCTAATGTCAAGTTCTAAGTGTTTCAAAATAAATTTTAATGATCACTGAGGAATCAAAACCGAAAGAACTGCGTCCTACCTTAACCAGGTTCCACAGGATGATTGAAAATTTAGGTACTGTGAAGATGAGCAAGACCAAAGTTTTCAAAGAAACAATCCAGAACCAAGCCTCAGTGATCATCTCTAATATCTGCACCCACATCATGAGGAAAGGGGAAAGAACGATTATAAGTTCTGACCCAAAAAAGTACCACACGTCCTTCAGCGCTTCTTTGAACTTTGGTAATTCATTTGCTGATTCATAGAGCAATGATGGGGAAGATGATCTGGAGGCAGTTTCTCAAAGGCTGTTTGGGTTGAGGACATTCAGTATATGAATTATATTTACCTTATAATCTACCAGCAAAGTGAGGCCTCTGGTCCAGCCAGTCTGAGATGGGCTATCATAGAAATGTTATGTTTAGCTCATTGACTACAGTATATTCGAAAGACTATTTACACACCCCTGCTCCGAAGGTTTAGCCATCTCCTAGAATTCACAGCAGTCTGACGGGTATTCGGTAGGTAGTATAGTCGAGGACTGACCCATGTTTCCTGATTTCCTGTCGCTTTTACCTTTTTTGCCATTTGCAATCACAGAATCTGTGAATGAATCTATACCAGGGGTGTGGTACTCCAGTCCTGGGGGAGCCGTGGTCCAGCACATTCTGAGGATGTCCTTGCTCAGAAACACATGGTTCACCTCGCCATTTAATGGTCAGGTTTAGTGAATGTGTTTGAGCAGGAGAACCATCAGACTGTGCTGGACACCGGCCCTCCAGGTATGGAGTTTGACACCCCTGATCAATAAGCATGTCTATTTTTGAGTCAGAGAGTCACAGAGAGAATAGTTACAGTGCGCAGTATAGACAGGTCTCTCATCAGCTTAAGAAGCACCTAGAGAAAGTCAAAGGGCAGCAAATGCAACTTTGAAGAATCTCTTGGATGAAATAACGGTTCAGAGCAAGTTTCAAGAATCCGATGCTGACATTTTCGAAAAAACTCACAGAAAGAATGCTTGTAGTTGGTGTAGATTAGTGGGTAACATTGCTACTATCTATGCGATCCAAATGTGTAAATATCTATTTTATAGGGCCCTATCTGTTTGAAAGAAAGTGGGGGTTACCTTGTGTTGTAACACAGAAAGATGGCCAAGATTTACCATTTTCTAAAACCTTTTTCTGATGTGTGAGTTGCCAATCATTTCTTGCTCTGCAGCTAAATGAGGAGCAAATAAATGTACATGCTGGTCTGAAAAAGGTGAAATCTGCATGAATTAAAAAAAAAAAAAAGTCAAATTTCCCCAAAAAACCCCAAACCACCAAATAAAAACCCTGTGCTGCATCTACATTTGAATCCAGGTCAGTGGCACAAAAGAGCCTTTAGGTTATTTCTCCAAGGTTTCTCCTTAACAAAGATCAGGACGTATAAGCAAACATGAAGAAAAAAAAACCCCAACCCAATTAAAAAAAAAAAAAAATTCCAGTTCACCCGAACAAATCAAGCTCTGTGAAAGAGGTGATTGTAAATTATAAACCCTTTCCATTTCTGCCTATTTTATCTCTGAGGGTTGTGAAGATGTTGGGATAGTATAGGTCGGACAACATGATTTTTTAAACACCAACTTCAAGAGGTGCTACTTAAATCCCGGACATCTAGAGGAAAGCAAAATGAGTAGAAGTAGGTCAAAAAAAGAAGTAAGAGAAGTGGCTGAGGTACAGGAGCACTTTGAGGCAAAACGAGAAGCAACACAGTCACTTGTTTTTGTTTTAGAATGGAATCAGAAGAAATAACTCCTACCCTAACCCTCTTCTGGGCGATTGTGAAAGCAGTGGAGTCAGAGAGATGCCAGCCACTGATCACATTAAATACATTAAAGGTGGTAGTCATGACACATCCTACAAAATCCCAGAAAGAAACGCACTGTGTCACATCTGTAAGGTTCACTGGGTCATAATATCAATGGAACTAGAACAGAAACATTGATCATTTCTATTGGACTATTGTTAACAATGATAACTGATGATGAACTCCTCATGGCAAATTAAACTTATTATTTTTTGCCGCAATTACTCACTTCAGAAATTGTAGTCATTAAGTAGTTCACTTTAGATGCATGTAAGTCCTCAAGGCACAGTACAATGACTAACATTTTATTATAATGAACTCTTTGGAGTAAAAACACTATTATTAGTGAGAATTCATTAAGGACTCTCAGGGTCAGAGCGGAACAGAAATCATGGCAAAGATTCGTCTTTCAAATATTGTTTCTTGGAAAGCATCATTAATTACAAAACAAAACACTATTGTCACGTCCAATAAGCATGTGCAAAGGTTTTCTTCTCAGAAAACATGTATGTCACTGCCTGAGGACTGAACGCTCATGCACAATGAGTGGAATAAACAACACCCCCCAATCCAGATATATTTTTAAACCACGGCATAATAAGACTGCAGAATGTAATTTGACGAATGTGGCACTCAAGCGTGCCAACCACCACAGGCTTTAAAGTAATGGTGGCTACAAAAAGCATCCTAAAAACCTCTCAGACACTCCTTTCTCACCTAAATTCGCTGTCTATGACACAGGTCTGGCAGAGTACGTTTTCACAGCGGGGCAAATAGCACAGCTTGGGATGAGGAAAAAAAAAAAATGTGGTCATTCTGCTTCACAGTCTCCAAGCTTTTTCATGTTTCAAGCTGGGTGTGAGCTGTTCCAACAAATGAACAGATGGGGATGTCAGGAGGAGACCGTTATATTAAGACCATGAGAGAAATTACAGTTCCTTCAGTCCACTATAGCTTGTAGAGTACCTGGTGCAGGAAAAATGTGCAAGGAAATGCTTCACATTGTTAAAGTATTGTCAAAAGTCTGACCGCAGTCGATTAGTGACACTTTAAAGGGGCATTTGGTCTAAAAATGTCATTTAAAACTTCTCACTACCCCAAATGTATCAGCCCAGGCATGTTTGGCATCTGAAGTCTGATTCTCTACGAGTGACCAGACTAATGTAGCTAATAATTAATAGATCACACCATATGTGCCAAATACATTCATTTATAATTTAACAAATGCTTCAGATTTCCTTGCTATCTCAAACACACATGCATGCATCATTGCTGACACTGTATGATCTATACAAATTGAGAAAAGGACACTGCAGAGCTAAAAGAGTAGTAGCAGTCATCTCAAAATTCTCTATTTTGGGCTATTTTTATAGATTTCCTGATTGTCTGAGCCACATTCCTCGCTCACAATATCCTAAACCCTGAGCTCCCCTCCACTCTCTGGGAGCTTAAAACTCTTTCACCTGTTGGGTCCAGTTCATCACATCCTGGCTGACAGTTCTGCCTGAGCTAAGAAGGAAGTGCAGGGATGCTCACCGGCGTTGGAGATGCGTCGCCCTCTCTCCCAGTCCATTTGCTCTCGCTCCAGCTGCTCCTGGTGCTCCCTCTCTTGCTTCTCCCGCTCGGCACGCTCGCGCTCCAGCAGCTCGCGTTCAGAGCGCTCGCGCTCTAGCTGCTCCTGTTCGTGCCGCTCGCGCTCCATCCTCTCCAGACGCTCCTGCTCGTTGCGCTCCCTCTCCAGACGTTCGCGTTCCTGCCGCTCTCGCTCCAAGCGTTCTCGCTCCAGCATTTCCCTCTCCAGTCGCTCGCGCTCCTGACGTTCTCTCTCCAGCCTCTCGCGCTCCAGCTCCTTCTGACGCTGCAGCTCCTGCAGCTGCCTGAGGACCAGAAGTGGAGTGGACCGAATGAGTATGAACAACCAGGGCATATAAAACACACACACACACACACAAACAGATGGGTCCCTGACCACTCAATGTGCAATTAGGCAGGTGAGGTGCTGCTATTATATAATCATCTTATGTAATCAGTTAGACGCTCACAATATGTGGTGTACTTTAGAAATAACTAGTATTCTCTTAATATGACAGTGACCTCAAAGGAGGGTAAGAGCCGCTCACTAATGTGAACTGCAGGTAATGAAGAGAAGTATTTCATGAGAAGTGTACATCAACCAGAGGGAGCCTTGTGATGCTTTGTATAAGAATGGATGGATACTGAAGAATAACAAAGAATAATAAGTAGGTCCAATTTATAATGGAAGGCAAATGAAAGCAGGCTCATGTGTAAAATTAAATGCTTCTCATAAGGGAGATTGAAATAAAGTGGCAATAGTCTGAGCAGTACTGGAATTCAAGAGATGCTAAATATCAGAATACTACCACTCGGGCTACTTGCAGCAAAGTGTTTCATTTAGCGTTGCAGGCCATAAAATGTTCTATAAAATGTAAAATGGAAGAAAGGGTTTAGATAGCAAACACTTTCTCACCATGGAATGAGACTATTCCGAGAGTTTACTGAAAATAGATGCAATGCTACTCAATGCCTAAACTTATGGCAAAGACATACAGTTGTGTAGCAGCAAAAACACTAGAGGGCAGCAGGCTCATGTGGCTTTAAATTAGAAAACACATCCAGTTCAACACAAACGTAATGCCATGCCTCTGCCTCCTACAAGGCCTGCGTGAAAGATGTGGCCATCAGTGATCCTAGGCCAAAACAACACAAGTGTTCCTTAGAATACCAAGTATGCAGTAAGGATGAAAGTAACACAGATGATTATTAATAAGCTGTAAATAAAATCGCAATTGCAGTTTATAGCTCTGAGGCAGAAGGGGGATTGAACGATAAACATGACATTACACAAAAATATAAATATGAAATAAATATTAGTTTGGGTTGGACTTAAACTTTGGGTTGAGTGATATTACACAATTTTGATGCTCCATCAAGATGTAGTTCAGTTCAATAACAGCAGACTCAAATTGAACGTAGAACTACATTTTGTACTAGGAGGCAATGTGAATGTTTTACTCAGATAGAGAAGGCGTTTATTAGAGCCTAAGAGATTACAGCACAAAAGTGACAAATCAAAGACCAGTGGTAGACAGTAACATGTTCTCTCCCGTACTCAATCAGTTTAAGTATATGCCCTTTTGTTAAATAATTTTTGTTAAAAAAAATTTTCGCAATAGCATTTCAAGATCTTCTCCGACGATCCTGTGGAGCTGAAGCTAGCTGGCATCAATGAATCAGCAGCCAGTTTCCATAAAATTCATTAACCAAACTTCAAGAAGAATGTGGCACCTTTCAGAAAGCAGCCTAAGGTATTATAAATGTTGAACCAGATACTCTATATGGATAAAAATCCTGGGATGTCTGACCATTACATATCTGAGAATGTATATGCCATTTGGCTCAGTTAATAGAAGCCCTGACTCCTGGAAAAAAGATAAACTAGTGTAAGCCTTTTTGCAAAGAACACATACCGGTATTATCTAGGGCTGTACTCCAATATTCGAATATTCGTTCGGCAGGGTGGCTTTCGAGTTTTCACTTTGAGATTTGAATATTTGAAAGAAGAAGAAGAAGAAGCAGCAGCTGACACAAGCTGTCCCATTATTTTTGACCCCCGGGATTTCCGAACCACATAGATCCACTAAACAGACACCAATCTGCCTCAAACTTCACAGTAAAATAGACCTGCAGGTGACCTTTCCAATAACCCCTTTGACCTACCCGAGTTATTAGCTGTAAACCGTTAGAGCCGAAGTTATTAAAATGCACGTCTGTCTTTAA
>JBBKCR010000148.1:12184677-12197055 GCA_037577295.1 Ladigesia roloffi | reverse complement strand
ACGCCCATCCACTTCCATTAAATGAGTACCAGACTGCTACGGCTAAAGCTAATAATCTGCGTTTGTGTTCTGCTGAGAAAACAAAGTCACCTTAGACTTGGAGGCCCTGGGGGTAAGCAAATAAACATCAAATTTTCATTTTGGGGTGAACTATCGCTTTAACATCTAAATAGTGTAATCTTTAAGAAACATGCAAGCTTGCAGTTTAGGAAAGAAGTCAAACAACTGAAAAGTTTTGTGTTGATGTTCTAAAGTAGATGATGCGTGCATTTCACATGACATAATACTACTGCTGAAAAACAAATAGAGCCTGTTGCCAGTGGGGTTCTGGATTAATGAATCATTTTATCACACATTTAGAATGTTATTACTGAAATAATTTGTTGTAAATTTATATGCAAAAAAAACTGAGTGCAGAAAATCTTGTGTGTGGTAAAGAAACTCAGTGTAGTAGATCGAAAAGTCAAAAGTTCAATGCTGACGAAGTGTGGTCCTACACAGACATTTTAAAGTCCACGCCGACTTGGCTTGAGAAAACAAGCAGCAGATGACGAGGCCTGAGGCAACGCGGGGCTTGTGAAGGGCTGGACAGTGCCACCTTGTTTGTGTAAGTCAGCCCAATTTCCCTTTTTATGGAGTGGCAGGGCAATGAGAAAGTGGCATGTGAGTGTTGACTGAGTCCAGTTCCCCAGGAGCAGGCACTTTACTGAAGCCTCCACTGAGCACCCATTCACACACGCGCACACACACACACACACACACACACACACACAGCCCCTCTCCTCTCACCTCACACATACACACACTTTTATGCCAAACATTGCATGTGTTTCTGGTTCATCTTAGAGGGGAGTGGAAGCGCTGTTCCTATAGCGGTTTCTATCCTGACTTCAGGTCACAGAACTTGAATAAGCAAGCAGAGGAAATAAATGGAAACAACAAGGTTGAGGTTTGTTTTGAATGCTCAAATTGCTCAAATCTTGATCAATGTTTAATGCCAGAATTCTGCAGTACACGAATATTCATAGCCCGCCTAATGGTTCGAAGGCCAATTACAGTCACACCACAGGGAGCTATTAGAGGAAATGCAATAATAATCTCACTGAAGACATCAAGCCACGATTCCATTAGCAAACCCGTCCTCCATAAACCATGTTTACGACAGAGCAGCGGCATTATTAAACAAATCTTCAGCTACAATGAAACCAGTGTTAACAGCAGTGGTGTCATTCCTCAAGCCCTGAATCGTATGGATGTGTTTCACGGCCATATTACGCAACACGAGAGCCTGGGCGTTCGAGCGGCATTAAGGATGCAATGAGCCAGATGCTCCCCTTCCAAATATGCAACAGATTGCTTTGATCCGCGCCCCCCCCCCAGTCAGATGGAAGCCCACGGAAACCCAGCGCCTACGTACCGGTGCACTTCCATTTTCGAGGATGCGGCGCATCTTTCGCCCAGGATGAAGCCAGACAACTTGCAGTGCGTGGCAGACTGGAGCTGCATGGCTCCCCCACCCCCAGAAACCCCCAGGGCGACTCCTCGGACACTGCAGATACGATCCCGATCACACTCGCCTATTCATCGCCTTCGCCCCTTTCCAGCACGTCGCTGATTCATTATTTAGAGATGGAGCAAGTCAATGGAGCTCCTCCACGCTGCTCTAATACACACAACCCCGCTTTTCACAGTGTCGTACGGTAACCTGGCAACAGGCATCTGAGCGCTCGCAGTTGTTGAGAAGATCACGTTTGGGGAAGATGAAATCACTACGCCCCGTTATTACTGTTCAACTGGGCAAGTTTTTTTTAAACCTCTCTTCTCTCTCTCTCCCTCCCTTTCTCTTTCTCTCTCTCTCTCTCTCTCTCTCTCCCCCCGTTTCTCTTTCTCTCTCTCTCTCTCTCCTTTGCTCTTTTTCCTCTCCCACCCCCGCTCTCCCCAGTCTCCTCCGCTGCCCTGTTTGAGGGAGAATTCTCTTTACCAGCTCGGTATTCTCTTTGTGCCAGTGCTGCCTGAAGCGGGCTTTCGCGATGGTGTCATGTGTCTAATGGAGAAGGGATCCCACAGTTGGGAGGGGTGGCACTTGCAATTGTAAGCATAGCATGTAATTCAAAAAATGAAATAGCTTAATATTATTACTGTACTTCAATTTTTGCAGTGTGTAGATGCAGGTCTGAATTTAGAGAAGATCCTCGGGCAGGACGGCTTTTAGGAAGCGGCGGTGGCAGGGACAGCCGGGACAGACTTGTGCTGCTCTGTCCATGTGTAAAACCGACTCACTGCCAACAGACAGTTTTTCTGCTATGGTGAAAGCAGCAGTTCGCTATAGTGGCTAAAACACCGGCTATTAGTGAGTTCACACCACACTTTTGTGTTAGGAATTCCCGTTTTTTACCCTAGACAATGACATTTCATTCATTCATTTTGTCATTTTCATGAAGTAATTTCACCAGGAGAGCAAATACAGTAACACTGATGGTGGAGCTGTCTGACCTGTGGAGATTGTGTTTCTCTTCCAGTGGCGTCTCTTCTTAGGAGGGTCAACATATTGTGGCCTGGACAATTTTTTGGCCAGTTGAGAGCATTAGATTCTCAGTATTTCTTATATTGCAGTTGCCTCTCTCTGTACTCACCACTCATTGGACAACAACAATGTCCCACCCACAGCACAATGTGACTGGTTACACATAAAGAGGAAAGGTTACTGTGCCAGTGATGGGCACAAAGGAAGGTATTTGTAGACTGGAGCTCACCTGAGTTGCGCGTCGAAGGAGAGGCAGAGAATTTTGCTGAAGTCGCATAAAAAGCACAATTATCTGTGCTGAAGTAGCAAAAGTGTGTAGGGCTACAGGAGAAAAGTAGCACATTCCACTGTAAGAACATTCAGATAAGGAAAATGCCTGACTAAGACTGACTGAAAAGAAGATATTTGCTCCCTTATTTAGCAGTAACGACACAGATGTCGTTAAAAACTCTTATGTTAAACACTTTTTACAGGAACTTGAGGAGGTTTGCTGAATGAACAGAATTTCTTTAGGTTTGTTGTCATCTATCTGTGGGAATTTTCACTTGAAATGGTTCCACAGTTCCAGATGAAATGTTTCAGCGGTGAGACGAACATTCTGTTTTCTGATCACATGGGAGGGTGTGGTTTCTCAGCTTAGCTGGTGATTTCAGTTTCCCAGGTTAACTTGCAGAGAACAGACAAGCTGAGAAAACGACAATCATCAGAGCTCACTCGGGCTGGAGCAGAGACAGAACCGCCGTCTGCGCTTGCTTAATATCACCTTCCTTTTTATTTCCCACATCAGAATAAACCCAGTATTATTTATTTCTATATACTCAAACTACAGTAAACCAACATAAACACTCCTTCACGCTTTTTAAACAAACATATTAATCGTTCTAACCTAAAAAATATGTACAAAAAAATATGCACTCCCTCACATGTACAGCAGGAACTTGTTCAGTGGAGCGGTGCTCGTCCTGTGGACACACTCACACACAAATAGGTTTTTTTCTCACTCCATTAAGAGAAGGGCGGCCACGCAGTTCTGTAGAATTGTTTATTGGCACAAAATCTACCTGTGTAGTTTATTTTTAGAGTTCTGTATAATCAAGATAGAAAAAAAAAACAAGTTTGTATTTTAGACACCTCTGATCAACTTACATGTAAATGTCTTACACAGGGACAAATTCACTTTTTTTATGTGCTTTAATATGTTTTCCACACATTTTAGTGCATAACTATTTATTTGTTGACTTTAAGCAATCAAAACAACAAACAAAAATACATTAATTACTGAGTTTAATGTCTTGGGGGGAAATAAACAGTAACTGTACAAGACATTGTGCAGAACTGTATTCTCAGAGGATGCGCAATTCAATAGTAAGTACACATTATTTACAATATTATACTAGATATACACACAAACACACACACGGGAACTGCTCTGCACTATCACAGGCTAATATATTCAATTACTGGGAGTCAGCAGTGACCCCTGGGCCCACAACATTCACATCCGGACACTTAACGGGAGTCACTTAATGAAACGGACTGTCAAGCTCCTGAGACCAATTCTATTCTAGGATCCTGGTGGTCTCAAGGAGACCATTAAAAACCACTAACCAAATCAGAGTGAGGGCGAGAGAGAACGAGAGAGAGCGAGAGAGACTCTAGCAGAATAGAACCAGAAGCACTAAATGAAACCGGTATTAAAAGGGCCTGCAAATTCCCATTTACTGTATATTTTACATGTGACAGATGCACTCTGGGTTCATGCAGTGTTGTGGGTGGCGGAGGGAAGCTCGTCCAGCTCCCCCAGCCTGAAAGTGGCCTGCTCCGTCTCCGCGGGAACAGATGGGCATGAGTGACAGGTCAGCTGCGGGACAAGGGTTCCGTCAGCCTGCCGACAGAGTTCACTCTGCAGATGCTTCATCACCACACTAAGCAGACACACAAAAAGCACCCGGCCCGTAAACACTGCCATTAATAACCCGGGCCCTGTGAAAAATATTACATTAAAGCTGATAAGGGCAGCTCTCGTACCGACCCTGCTCAAATCGGCAGTAAACACGATTCCTTTTAATCTTGAAACACAAACCAGGGCTGCTTTCATCAACCTTGTCCATCAAGCATTAAGAGTATTCGCATGCCAGCCACAAAAATAAGTAATAAGCGAAAGCTACCTATACCTACAGGGGGCCTGTGAGTGGGCAGGACCAGTAGGTCAGGGGGAGTGTGTGAGTGGGAGACCTGGAGAGTAGCATCGGCAGCACACATGGTGCATGGGAGGATGACAGAAACACCTCCGACTGGATATCTGAAAGGGGAGAAATCTCCAATGTGGGCCACGTATGTACAGATGAAGAAAGAAATAGCTGAAAAGTCACTTTTGTTCCACTTTTAATAAAGTTATTCTCATCTGCCTCATATACCCATTGCACTTTATTGCAATTTTTTCTTGACTATTTTTATTTCTTTTTCTGTTTTGTTCTACTTCACTCTTGGTTATTCTTGTAAACAACCTTTCTGCACATGTGCTTTCTAAACAAACTAATGCAAGCCACGCCAAAATGCATTGCTGGAGGTAAATGTGTCAGAAATATTAGGACACAGATTGTTTTAATCCAATAATTATTTTCTTAGTGTTATATTCACTCACACTGTGATTGATAGAACCGGCAGGTCTGGGTAGTAATATTGCTTGTGTTGGTCATTCGGTTCATGCAGGCACCTGAGACTCCATCCATCAATCAGTGTCACGCTTGCCTTTCCAAACAGAAAGCCTGTGTCACCCCCACAGCCAGGAAACGTGTGTGTTAGATTCCTCAGAGCAGCTCTACAAACCCACAACATCCCGCCATTTTTAGAAGCAGGTAAGACTGGTCAGAGACTTGACAGACTTCTGCTTTATGAGTCTGGATTTCTTCTGAAACCCAAACCGTGACAACAGCTGCTTCTGTCAAGATTTTCTTTGTAATTTGCAAACCAGAAAATAAAAAAATTAGAACTTGTGTTAAAATTCCTTTTTTTACATAATACCATTCCCTGGGGAATTGGATATTTAAATAAAGGAAAACAAAAAAGTTATGTTTTTATTTATAAACAAAGGGCATTGAATATAGTTCCATCTTAGATTTCACACAAAGTCTACCTTCTACGACATGCCTACAGCCAACAGAAAACAAACCTGAGCTTTACTGAGTTTTAAACAGCTAGTTAATGAAGCAATAAAGCATTTATCATCCCAACAGTTATCAAGCACACATGAACACAAGAGTTACTTTCAATCAATCCCTGTTTTTACAGGGAAGGATTTTATATTATTGATAATATTGTTTGGACAATAGCCATTTCTTGATACCTTTTTATGATTTATTCCTAAAAACACTCACCCTCGGTCCATTCATGTATCTCTACAACACTGTTTTAGAGGCAAGTTTTACTATTTTTAAAAAATCTGCTACAAATGCATGGGAGAAGGGTGCGGACATTCCGAGAATACCAAACCTGACAAAGTACCAAAATATATTTTTAAATAAGTGTCTAGTGTTAAAAATTGTCATCAACCAGCTTACAGGGAAAAACCATTAAAGCAGAATGATCATTTGCTCAGTACAAGCACAGATGGGATACTTTTTTAAGTATTAGATCAGTATTCAACAACAGAATGACATCATCTAATCCCCCGTGGGTAATGTCATTTCACTTCCAGTCCTAAAATTTCAGGGAAATCAATATCACTCTTAGAGATGACTATCTCTAACTGCTAAGAGGATATGAATCAGGCTTGTTGACAGGATCCTGCATGACCTCCTTCAAACTGAATAATGTATCAAAACAAAACGAACGGCGAATGTCTGCAGTCGATACCAAGAACTAACTGAAGGTCAACAAATTAGCTGCTCTAAACATTCACGGGCCAGTTCATTTTCATTACGCCACAACAAACGGTGACACACAACCCTATTTATATGATGAGCCGGAGCTTTAGTGTCTCAAAGCCTCCTCCATGTTTCTTTATTTTCTTTGTGTTACTCACATTGTCCATTTCCGAACCCCTTAGCCGTGCGGTTACAGGCTCTATCTCCGACACACATTTTAAAGGAGACTCGACCATTTTCTCCATCTGTCCCCTTATCTTATAGAAGCGACTCGAACACAGAATTGACCATTTTTTTGTTGTTTTTTTTTGATTGACTAGATGTGTACAAGCACAATGAGTAACTGATGTTTTGGAATGGTTCCAAAATGTGTCAGGATCTCATTTCAGAAGGAGCTAAAGCTAGAACAAGGGAATGTCAAGACATCCTTAAGCTGTGTGTGACTTTTGTTATCCGGCCTACAGATCCAGAAAATCAAACAGACCTTCCTAAAACTCAAGTATTATAACAGAACAATACGCTATTAATCAGGCACTTTGCTTCCAAACTTACGGTAGCAACAAAATAGACGATTCATTTCCACACTAACAGCAACCATGCCAGAGAGACCAGCACGGAATAGAACGAGATTTCTGCTTAGAGGCAAGATATCCACTGCGGCATCAGACACACATTTATATTCGAGAAGTCAGCCCGCATTCCCAAGCTCCCTTACACGCAACTCCAGAGGTTACTAAATTTAGCCCACACCAAGAATCAGATTGACTGCTGGAGCCAGGCGACTGTACAGACGCTTAGCATCAAAACTACAGCGGCGCATCATGTTCGGCAGGACGGGAGAGTGATGCAGACATGATGCAGACATACTGCACAGACAGAGAGTGAGAAAGTGGGCAACAGGCTGTGGAAGCGGCTCCGCAAGGAGTATTAGCTTGGAGCTATCGCAGGCTCAGGCCATGGTAATGGATAGCCTCCTCATGGAACAGATGCAGTCGTCCTCAGAGGGATATTTACAGCGTTGGATACAGTAACTGTCACCGTCACCAAGTGCTACTGTACAGCTCAGCCTTCACCTGTTCATTTTTTTCAGCATGCAACCCCTTTTTTGCATCATAAATTGAAACCGAGCCTTCAGAATAAGCATCAATAACCTTAACGCCACCAGCAAACAAAGCGACAAAATAAATCAGCAGCTCATCCTGATTTACCTCCATCTAACTATGCTCGTATTTGTATACAATCTCTATTCTACTATCTATTTGTATACTACCTCTATTTTAGTGGGTTCACTTGTATATATTTTATATATTTTTTTCAAAGGTTCATATTAGTTTTGAATCGTTTATCTTTTAATTTCAAAAGATACCATGAAGTATTATTTGAACACAGTTAGCGCTCAGAGACAAACGACTGATACTAAAACAAGAAGACAACTTCAGTCTTAATTACATCACGAGTGCATTTTTGGCCGTCGAGTTTTAATAGAAAACTCACACAGATTTAACAATGCGCTGTGCTGCTATTTCAGGTGATCTCAACCTCGGATCTGCTGCATCAAAACAAGTGACTGAGCTCATCGACCTCAAACTCTCAGTGTTTGATAAAGATGAAATATGATTACCCCTAATTCAATCAGAACAGGGATCATTTACATACACCAGTCTTAAAGGCACAGTAATTGAAATGGCCTGTTTAAATCTATTCAGTAAATTGCTTGGGAGATTAAGACATGTAACACTACATTGATGGAAAACCCCCCGAAAATTTAGGAGTTTTGCTGTTAGCCAATAGGCCATCACAGTACATTAGTATTTATTACTTTTATTGAGAGACAGCGCCTTCATATAAACTTGAGTAAATGAGAACATGAGAGCATTCTATAAAAGTCATTGTAAGTACGGCGCTATACACACTGAACGCTACCCTGACTTGTCTGACTCCACAGATTACCATTTCCAAGATGATTCACCCATGCAGAATAAAAATATGCTGCAGTGCCAGAAGAACCTGTGCACTTCTGAACAGGTGTTAACTGGCATCATCTTCAAAAATGTAAAGTGTCAAATAAACTAATAGTTTCATAATCTAGTGTCAAAAAACCCAGTACTTCAGGACCAAGTTGGTAGTAAATAAGTGTAAATGTTAAGGTACCAGGATTCTGAAGTATCGGAAGTACCCAACACCCGGTCAATCAGTTGCGTCATCGCCTTAAAAGCACAGAGACATGGAGACCGGCGGTGCTGCTGAAGAGGCAGCACTGAATCCGCTCATTGAAAAGAAAGGAGGATAGAGCCACGTGTGGAAATATTTTGTTTTTGCGGCCGATGAAATCAGCAGAAATCCACATTTCAAAAGGAGGAACCATATAAAACACCTCAAAGTCATCCAGATTTAATTAAATAATTTAAGCAGGTACGTTTTGTTTTTATATTATATACAGAGATTTTGTTATAAAAAATATATCCTATATTAATTTGAATGGCATATTGAAATAAACATTGCTATTTGCTTAGATAATCTTTAGCATAAGCTTGACTAATGCTAACGCGCGTAGCAGTATAACGTTTTTTATTAACTATTTAATGCTTCTGTAGCATATAAAACAGAACATAAAATAGTGTGCTATTTTTACACACCAGAGGCTTTTAAATGACCTGTGTAGCCAAAATATGTGTGTTAGGAAAAAAAAAAAGGAATTGTATGTATGGTATTTTAATGTTTAAAATTGGACCATCAAAAAAGCAGATTGTGTAAAACTTGGTAAGGCTTTACAATGAGCTACCATTCATTGACATGACTTCAGATGTTAAATAACACAATACGTTACAATGAGTGAACATTAATTAATGAATGTGAATGTTATTTTATAAAAGCACTTAATACAATTTTAATAGCTGCTATATAACATTTGGATTTTGTTAAGTCATGTTAAAGGAAATCTTTTCGTAAGGGGGTTTTTAATAAAACTTGATATAATATAGGCCTACTTCATATAAGTAATCTTATCTAAATTTATTATAAATGCTGAAGTTTATTTACTGAAAATTTACATATAAAATTAACAAACTTGTTTTACTAAAGGAGATTATATTTTCTATTTACAGCTACAGGAGGAGGAAGACCACAAACCACCAAAGCAAACTCCTAGACAGACAACGATTACAGATACATTTCAGCAGCAGCAGAAGTATGACAAAAACTCACCTGAGGCAAGAAAACTGAACTGAGCTGTTTCTGAATTCATATGTATGGACCAAGTGCCAGTTTATACAGTTGGAAAAATATTTTGTTCCATTAAAACAAATGTTTAAGTTTATAAATAAGAAAAGTGTATATTCAGTCATGTAAATATTGTTTGCTATTATTAAAATAGCTTGAAAAACAAGCTATTTTTATTATTTGTGTTTTGCTTTGGTACCGAAATTGGTACCGAGAACCGTGGATTTTCCCTTGTATTGGTACCGAATACTGAAAATTTGGTACCGTGACAACACTATCATACATTAGCAACTGTGATCATGAAAGAACAGCATTTATTTCACTAATCATTGTAAATATTCCGAGTTCATTCTGGTCAAATTATTCACTGTAAAGCCATCACCTAATGCACATAAACCTCTCCATTAGATACATACCATCAGTAACCACCACTAATAGCAGTTTACTTGGCTGTCTGGTTAGGCCACTGACAATCATTGTTCTAGAAAAGTGTTAGGTTAACCAGACGCTAGGTTACATATCACTCATCAAGCAATAAATTAGGGCAAATATCCTCATTTAATATCTCTATTCTTATCCAAATGAAAGATTATACTCAAACGTCTAATTACGATAAATTAGGAGAAACTAGTTTGCACTAGAATGAGCTTCAACCATATATATTGTTATTTACTTTAAACAATCAAGTAAACACATCCCAAGACATGTAAAAGTGTAGAGTCAACAAGATTATCACTTTGTTTGTAAGGCCGCAAAGTCAAGAGGCATTCTAGAGGTGAAGTAGGATGTCTGTCAAAAGCAAACAGGCCAGTAGCTGGCAGTCAAACGCAAAAATGGGCGACAGCTTAGTTCTGACTGAGGGTCTAAAGTAGAGATTGGCCAGCGACACCAGACCCACATGGTCTGGAAACAGGTGGCTAAAAAGGACCGCTAGCAGAAAAAGTGTCTTTTCTATCTGCATCCCTTTACCGGACGATGTGCCATCAAACGTGGCAACTGCATTTCCAATGCGATCTACGTTAAAAAAAAGGAAAAAAAAAAGAATAAGACTCATGCCAGTCTGTATATAATAACTAAGGTAAAAATATTTCTGGCTTCACCACTGAATTTCCTGAAAATCTGGTGTTAAATTATAGAGCCCACAGCGGGTTAAGAAACCTTAAAACGTAAAAACTCAGGCTGCATTCATTTCTTCTGAAGATGAGTGATGTCTAATGAGCACACATTCTCTAAGGTCCAGCCCAGTCTGGCTTTTCCCTTAACTAACAAAAAGCACTTCTAAAACCGCAAGGAGCAATAAAGGTATTTGTGATCATGGGGTCACCCACCTATAGACTCACTCCACTGTAACTTGAACATGCCGTGTACTCGATGACATTGCAAGAACCAAATTTAGGAACATCATCCAACTATTAACCCTTAATAAATTCTGATGTACTTCGTTCCAACAAGCTATTAGTTTCCCTCTGAAAAGTCGAATGAATTCCAAGGCCTAAAATAAAAAAGGCCTCAAGCAGTTTATAAAAAAGGCATTTTAACATTAGCTTTACACAAACAATCAAGCTACGGGTCATCAGAGAATTCAGTGAAGTAAGTAAATTGCATTTCTGTGAGAAAAATCCCATAACTAGCCATTTGCTGGAAAATGCCTGCAGGGAACGACTGAACAGCAATCAAAAAAAAAAAAAAAACTAAACAAAACAAACAAAAAAAACACTTGAGTGGTGCAGAACAGCTGAGCCTTCTCTCGTCCCTCAACTTACACATCACGCGTCATTGCTGCGTGTTCCAAACCTCCACCTGTGGGGAGACTGTCTGCTACGGTCCTCTTCCTAAGCAGCGCTATTCTGTGTCTCCAAGACTTTCAGGGATCTGCCGCACAGCTCTGTAAGGCTCCTGAGCCAGTCGCCAAGCGTCCCTGTCAAACCCCACCCTGCAGGGCTAAATCTGGCGGCCTGGGCAGTCCCCTGAAGAGCGGCCCCTGGCCCCAGAATAAACCTGCTGACCAAAAGGCCTCATGAGCTCACTTTATTTTTGGGGATGTCTCAGGATCACTCTGCCCGTCACCGTATCTCATCCGTTTCCCAACTGGGGCAGTGTAACAGTCAAAGAGTTCATGCACGCTACACGCAAGCCAGTGACACTTCTGTATGTCCAGTTCAAAGGAACTGAGGCAAAATATTTAGAAAATGTCTTTGCTAGTGTTAAATCTTGTACAAATCAAAAGACTTCGTTAAGTTTATATCGCATAAATGGCATGATAACAGAAAATATCCAACTGCTCAAACCGTAAAATGTTGATTTTTTTTTATAGAAAAGACACTGTGCGGAAAGGTTAGAGCTGGAGATATGATGGAACTTGTATTTCAAATGTCAATCGCCACAAATATCCAACATTTGTGTGAGTCACAGCTTACGGAATGTGAAAAATAAGACAAGTGGAAGGCATTCAGCTTCCTTTCCTGACCTCCCCTCCCCTCAGGCTCTGGACAAGTTTACAGAACTTACAAGTTCACCTAAAAAAAAAAGCAAGTCACCAAAGCGCATAAACGCTCACAGTGGAGGGCAGGGGCCGAAACACCTCTGACCTCAGATTCCCAGGCTATTTTCCAAAGGCCAAGGAACTCCATCAGTAAAGAATGTGATGTAACTAGGAGAGCAAGCGTGAGAGAGTGTGAGAGCGAGAGCGAGAACGAGAGAGAACGAGAGAGAACGAGAGAGCGAGAGCGAGAGCGAGAGCGAGAGCGAGAGCGAGAGCGAGAGCGAGAG
>JBBKCR010000148.1:12144741-12165433 GCA_037577295.1 Ladigesia roloffi | reverse complement strand
TCCACAGGCGATATAAACTCCTAAGACCAATCACAGATGTCTCTGCCGCTGGCATGGCGACAAGCAAGATGACGAATGAGCTGCATCCCAGTGGCTGAAATTTTGACACATGTCGAAAGGATTCGTTCATCTTTTGCTCCGTGTAGCGCTCCAGTATCTCCGAAAGCAGCTCAAACCAGACACTGACATCACAGCTGCACATGGACACACTCAGAGGTTTCTTTGGACACTTTTCCAGAATGAAGCATACTCACTGTCCCATTTTGCTTTGAAGTGCAAAAAATGTTATGTGTGCAAAGTTTTGGGTAAAAGATGCTTTTCCCAATATTTTATATTTGTCATTACGTTGTGCTGAATTTAGAGCATTATGGTCTTTAATGTAGGGGGCTGGGCTCGGGGGGGATGTTCGTTATAGTAAATTGAAGTGGAAAGTACTTTTTGTGCTCACAAACTGATGAATGTTACTCGACGACCGTGTGCCCCAATACACGCTCATGCGAATCCAGTTAGATTACATTGTGTGTTCATTAGGCCTATTTCATTAACACATGTTTGGACAACTTCTTTATTTACTCAGGGGCTTTCACTTTCCCTCCTTCTGCAGACGGGTAAAGAATCCATCCTGAGTTTTGTCTTAAGAACGTCGCAGAGCAAGGAAGTCTAAAGACATGACTGAGCACAAAGAGCCCTGACCTAAACCACGTCGAACACTTTGGGATGAACTGGAACGAAGACTGCTAGCCAGGCCTTCTCATCCAACATCAGTGTCTGACCTCATACATGCTCTACAGAATTAATGGGCACAAATTCTCACAGAAACTACAAATACTTGTGGAAATTATTTCAAGGACAGTGGAAGTTGTTCTAGCTGCAATGTGGGGACCAAGTCCATATAAAAGTCTATGTCTTCAAATGCAATATCACAACAGACAATGCTGGTGTAATGGTCAGGCTTCCCAATGCTTTAGTATGTTTTTGTTAAAATGTTCTACACTTAATTTACTAATAGTGAGAAACCTATCAAGGGCTTTAGCATCCACAGTTTTTCGTTTAAGCCTCACATATCAGCTCACTTTGCAAGCCCATCCATAACACAGTTGATGGCACATGGTTGACGTGGACGGCAAATACACACTGCTGTTCTTGATAAAGCCTTTAAGCTATTCACCACATCAGCCATTCAGTGCATCAGCTACTGCTCATTCAATATGTCAAGCAGACAGCCACTCATCACCAGTGGGAAATGAGTCCTGACACACAGTTAATCAACTCTTGTGCCACACAGACACACTTGTGACTTCCAGCCATTGTTGGGGTGATTCAGAGGCTTGAATCATCTCTCCAGACTCAGTAGACACAAGCTTCTGACACCTCCAAACAAATGGCGGAAGAATAGCGAGCAGTCTGGGCTGACAAGAACACAAACCACACCTGTTACAACCAGGGTACGCTCACTCCTCCCCAACATAACACACTAAAAACCCTCCCCTGCCTCCTGTGAGCAGGACAGGCTTGCTTTCATCTGAACTAGCAAAAGATAAGCATACATCTGGAGGAGTTACGGTAAAGTTTTGCACAGAGAACTGGGATAGGCAATTAATAGGCCATGACATAAAAGACCATGGAGCCACCTCCTATTCACGAAGAGACCAGAACTTCTTATGGAGGGAAGTCAACACCTGGCCTCGTTTTGTTTTCACTTCAGATGGGGTGTGATTGTGCATGTGTGCTTTTTTTTCCTACCCACTGTGCATCCATCCATGACAGAATGACCTTCTTAAGGAATTAATCAAAGCAGTCCTTCACTTTAAAACTTTAGTCCAGCTGCTTGTTGCATAGGACTGCAATAAATAATTAAATGTTAATCTTCTTGGCAGGCAGAAAACTACGACATCCCACCCTCAACAGATACTATACTGACCACAGAGGACATTACTTAGGTTCTCTGCATTTAACCTTTCACCAAAGTGAAGCAGTGGGCCACCGAGGGAGCAGTGTTTGGAAACGATACCTGGTGCCACTGGCTGTCCTGAGATTCTAACTTAAAATCTTCCGACTGCCGAGGCAACACTAATCACCAGACCTTCAGCAGCCCACCATACATTCAATAACACGGTGTTGAACAAACAAGAAATGATAATTGAACAAAAAATAGGTTAACTAAATCGTTTATTTACTGCAATGCAACTGGCAGAGAGCAGGCCTCCTACTAAGACCCAACAAATGGCTCAGCTGGAGGTGTGTGGAGAACATGAGAGAACACTGTTGTGCAAGACACCATTCAAGATGCCTCCACACTTCAAAATATCCGAATATTCGCACCCGGCGAATCAGCCGGGTGATTTTAAACTCCGTTACATAGACAAAAGTATCGGGATGAATCTAACGACATTGCATTCATATACATCGAATTTAATATGGCGTTAATCCTCCATTTGTGGCATTAACAGTTTCTACTCTCCTTGGACGGCTTACCACAAGAATTGAGTGTTTCTGCTGGAATTCGTACGTATTTATTCTGTAGAGCATTCATGACACTGATGTTGGGCGAGAAGACTCGGCTTGCAGTCTTAGTTCCAGCTGGCCCCAAAGATGTTGGATGTGGTTGAGGTCAGAGCTGTGTGCGAGCCAGCCAAGTTCTTCCACACCGAACTCACCCAGCCGTGTGTTAATGGACCTTGCTTTTTTGGGCATTGGGACAAAGTCATGCTGGGATAGAAGACGGTCTTCCCCAAACTGTGACTATAAATTCGGAAGTATGTAATTGTCCAAAATGTCTTGGTATCCGAAAGGCACTATGACTATCCACTTGAAGTAATGAGGCAACCTGAAATAAATGTCCCAATTCTTTTGTCCACATAGTGTAGTCTAAGACCATTTGCATTCATCGCATCACCACTCTGCGTCTGCAGTATACTGTGGCAAGAATCAGAAATGGAAAAACAACCGTGCCGGCAAAAAGGTTGAAAGAATGTGTCGAAAGGAGAAAAGGGGAAAACGGGGTATGTTCTAGAGGCAACAGCAGACATGACTGCTGCTTCACACAAAACCACAAAAAATACGAATTAAACCTGAGCTCCACAGCCCTTCTGACTGACACCGTCTGTTCGTCTGGATGGTCCTTACCTCATGGTGGTCTCCTCCGTTAATTTTCACAGTGGAGTAAACGAAGTTTGGATGAATTCTGTTGGAGTTCTGGAGAAAGTTTCTGCACTTGACCACCACCAGCACCACAAAGGATCTCCGCAGGAGAAGAGAAAGCGAGAATATCCACCAAAGTAAAAAAATAAAAATAAAATAAAAATTAAAAAAATTAAAAGACTCAAGTCTACATTATCTATCGTAATCTGTGAGTAGCGAGTGAGGAAAATAAAGAAGTGAAGAATATTTTCTCCCGGGTTTGGTATGTCTCTGTTGCTGGTAGCGGCAGCGTGCCGCCGGGTCTCCCTCCTAGAGCTCCGCTCCTGACGCAGGCCTTTTCTCAGATACGTGACTCACGTAAGGGATACGAAGGCACGGTGACCACGCCTCCCTCTATAATAACGATACAATCCCCGTTCACTATGACACACCCCCATGAGTGGTAGCCACGCCTCTGTGCATAACGACAATAAAATCCCGGTTCACCGTGGCCACACCTCCGTGTGATAACGACCAGACATCCCCACAGACAGTACAGCAGACAGTAGTTCACGGCGTTTATTGTGTAATTACATCTAATAATCAACAAGGCCTTTGAACTTTACAGTATTCTGCTCCATTGATTATAGTGTTCTTTATTTTCAATCCAGGTTAGTCTTGATACAACAGGTAATAGTTCATGGTGTTAACTGCATATTCAGATCTAATTAAAAAACACAGAATTTGACCTTTCTCATGTTATTTGGTCACATGACAGTGGATACTAAACCTTTTTATAAAGTACATCTAAGCTGTGTCCATTAATTTGTGCATTTTCAAATGATTGTTCAAATGATGAGACTAACCTGGATCCAAAGTAAAGGCTACAATCTATGGAGGAGAATTATGTAACATATATGTTAAACATAGACCTATCTACACTTTGAGCGCCTAAATGTATGTGGTGGTAACACAAGTAAGGGTCAAAGATGTGATGGTTTAACACAGGTGGCCAAGTCTTGTGAAATCACCCACGTCTCGAGCTCTAATCCGTATCCGTCACTGTCACAGCGTGTCCCTGACATAACTCCAGCTACTGAGAAGTGTCGCCCCCAGCTTATACATTTCCATTGCAGATTAATATTTAAAAACAATCTAATGGGTAAAGATTGACACTGATGCTCCTGGATGATGTGATTTCTCTAGAGATATGCCCAGGATAGTGAAGGCCAAACCCTTCTTTATTGAGTTAACCAGTATGTACAGCAGATCAGACAAGAATTTAATTAGCTGGAGTGCCAACATAATGGAAATACAGCAGGATGACATACAAACATAACAGCTTGCATTGGGCTGTTAAATAACAGCATTTTCAGCATTTTTCTATGCATGTGATTTTAACAAATTCTTATTGTGCCATCTGCAGGTAGCTGTTAGAATCATCAGTGATGGTTAAACATATGCACATTACATTAAACATGGCAGGATTATGATATACATTGTAGGAAAGGAAATTTACCTTTGTGGCCCAAGTAAAGAGACTCATACATGCAAATAAAATTGGTATGGATTTCTGACAGAGCAGTTATTAATAAAAATACCTTTCCCCTTTTCATCTAATAGTAACATCAGCAAAAATGCCTGAATACAAAACAGGGTATACATCTATACCTGTTTTATAGTATTTATAGTATTGTCATCATCTCAGTCCTGTGATATATTTGAAAATGCAAAGTGTGCCCTAACAATCATTTCTTTATTAAGCTGAATCATTTTAAATTAAAGTTAAATAAAAAGTCTGGACTGCCCTACACTATTTAATGAAAATAAAAATATGTATCTACTGGGATCTTCTAGCATGACAATCACGGGTCAAACATCCCACATGCAATTATCCTGCAGTCTTTTTTGGGCCTTTCATTGAAAGTGGGCACCTCTTCCAGTCTCCTGAGGACCTCCGTTCCTTCAACAGCTTGCCTGATGGAAAAAAGAGAAAAGCAGTATGGACCAATTTAATACATTTATATGCAAAGGAAACTACATTTACAGTAGAAGTCTGTCTCTGTGGAAGTTGTGTACTTTTATATAGAAAATCATCAAAAATGTTACTTGGTCAAATACAGCCATATGGAGTGGTATTAAGTAATTCACATAAGGTATTCTTAAAAAATAGAAATCTCAATGGAGTCACATTTTTAGGTTGACAACCACTGTTGTCATTGTTTAATTTCTCATGTTTCAAGCAGGTTGACGGATGTTTTAGTGATATATTTTCAAGGTTCAATACTTTTAACCATTTTGAGGATTATCGAGTTCTAGCATTTAGATTCGGTTCTAAGCTAAAGAAGCACAATTTAGACATCAAACATCAACTAGGGTGTTGTTCAAACTGTTGAAACTGTTGAAATTTGATTTTGTTTTTGCAGAACTGGATTCTTGCGCAGCTTTGTGATTTTGTGATCCTGTTTAAACACATTGGATATCATCAAGTTAATAAAGGGTTTAGAAACATTATACGATGGCGTTGTTTAAAGATATAAAGCTGGAAAATTTCCCTAAAATACCCACCCAAAGGCCACATAACTTCTATCCATCCACAGGGCTGGCTGCAGTGTGATGTAGAACTGAGATCCATTACTATGGGGACCTCTGTTGGCCATTCCCAGGATTCCTCGTTTGTTGTGGGGCACAGCAAAACTCTCATCTAATGACATAAGTAAACAAGAAGCAAGTGGAGAAAGAAGAAATGCTGGCACAGTGCACCAGGAAAACATTATGGGTGTATGAGAATTAAAGAACAGAGGTTTTAAGATAAATACTAAAGATGAAGATTAGATGACAAGGTGTAGTTATAATTCAAGGGTTGATTTTCTACCTTGAAGAGGCTCAATCACTAATCAATTAATAACATAAAGATCTAAGAGTTGTGAAGGAAGCTGGCGATCAGTGAGATAAAACAAAAAGTAGCACAGCTTTTAAGGGCTTAATTGCTATAGGAGTACATGTTGTTTATGGGGAGTCCTCATCCAGTGCTAAGATCAATACTGATAAGTGGACAGGTAGCTGAATTCTGGATGATCTGCATGAGCCAAGCATAATGAGGAAAGATCTAAAATAGTTCTGGCATGGATGATGGATTTAGAATCAGAGTAAGACAGTAAGTCCTATTACAAAGATCATAACAGGAGCTATGGAGATCAATCGATCACTCACAAATATGATATTTGTTTTGATTTCACTATATTAAGCAAGCATTTGGTTCAGCTTAGAAAATGGTGACACTATAATGTATCCAAACGCAAGTATCTTAATGATAAGGAGAAATGGACCCAGGGCTGAGCCTTGGAGAACACCTTGTTTGACATCATAGCATCACTGTGACAAAATTGATCACCGCTATAACACATATCATCAAACTGGACACTTTATTTCCATAGCTTTAGGACAGTTAACAGTGGAAATTGGATGATTTTCAAAACTAATTGAAGGAATATTTCAGTGCTTCATTGATAACAGAAATAATTTCTAGTCTCAGACTAACATATGGAAAAAGCATTAATGGAGAAAAGAGTGCAAGCGGCTGTCTACAATGTACAAATTTTAGATGCATAGGACAAAGTCATCAGATTCTGATAAAACTTTAAGGGTGTACTCACACTAGGCAATTTGAACCATGCCTGGGTACATTTGACCACCAAAACGCAGTTCGTTTGACTAGTGTGTGTGCTCCGAAAATGCTTGGGAGCAGTGCGTTTACCTGGCCCTGGCCCGCTCGAAAGACTCAAAATTACTATCAACAAAGTAAACAGAGCATCGGACTCGACTGCGTTCAGCGATAGCGCTGCTCCTTCTGTTAACCCTGAAACCAGCGCACCATAATGACGAAAGCCACTCCGGCATGAATGTTGAAACCATATGTAAGTGCAGGCCAGAGGGGGAGGGGGGATAAACATACCCGCGACCGGTTTAAGGCAATCGTGCCTAGTGTGACTACACCCTAAGTCCAAACTACAGGTTGGTTCCCTTAGTCATTGCTATTACATTAATTATAATATTAATTTGTCCAATAAGTATCTAACTTTGTTAAAAATAGTAATGATGTCAAATGATTTATGGACATTAGATCCATACCTTCAAATGTTGGACCATAGATGGATTCTCCTCCATTGCCTTTCGCTGCCAGGGTAATGTCTGTAATATAGATATGAAAAGATATAAGTCACATTTAGGGAATTGTTTTAGATGTATTGTTTAAGTAACACTTGATATGTATGTGTGTGTGTTATGATACAGTACCTCCTCCCTGCACCCAGCCATTAGGCACTACTCTGTGGAACAAGCAGCCTTTGTAGCAAAGCTGGAGTTGCCCCTGAGACACGCCTGCCTCTCCAGTACACAGAGCCACAAAGTTTTTACAAGTCTTCGGACACAGGTCTGTGAAGAGCTAAGAAAAACCTAGCGTTTGTTTGCACGCTTACACACTCGTATGCAAACATCTGGGTACTCCAGTACAAGTGACATTATTTACTGATTTTCTTGCTGCAAATAAGTCAATACAAGTCAAGCGGGTTTACTGTCATTTGAGCCATATACACAGTGTTCAGTGAACTGAAACATTCCTCTAGGACCATGGTACAACACGAGCAAAACAAGAAAGACTACTACAAGACATAAGTGCAGGCAGAACAAAAACACACAGAGTGATATTCTGCAAACAATTATTAGTCAGCTTCCAAGAAACTATCCACAAACAACTGAAGACACAAACTCAGAACTGCAACTTCGTGGGTGTTTATGCTACTTAAGGAAGATAAAGTAAGTAATTCTGGCACATGAGAAGAACTTCACAAAATTCTGAATAAATTGCTTTAAAAATTTGCCAAGAGTAACCGCAGATTGATCTGGTAGCTAATATCCATGTTAAACTTTGGAAATTGACACCCTACCCTATCCCTCTCGACTTTATTGATATTTACCTTGTAAATGTAGTTCTATCTTTGTTTTCAAACAAAGATCAAATATTGTTTATATTGCTTCTGTTAATTTTACTGAACAATAGATTATTATTTTTGTCACAATTTCAATTTTATATAAAGCTACGTTATTATTATTATGTGACCCCTCCCTATAAAAAAGGGGATGGATGGATGTATATATTTTGCATCCCCAGATAAGCCAAAATTCCATTCCCTAACACAGAGGACAGTCTCTCTGGAGCAGCTTGGGGTTAAGGGTCTTGCTACCCACTAGGCCACCCACCCTAATTCTATGTTAAAATGTGCAGAAATGTGATCTCTATTGTGGTCATTTATGTACTTTTGTTTTGAGCATCGGTTCAGTGAAAGACAGATGGATTCCAACACTGAATCAACTACAGAGAGCCTACAGACAAGCAGAGGCCTCTTCTGCAGTTTGTGTCCGTGTGCGACATATTACCTCAAACACCAACTGTCCTGCTGTCTCCCCTCCAATCTCAATCTCCACATATACAAATATATGCTGTGGAGAGACAGACCAACATGAGTGATATATTTGATGATCTGCCACTTTACAGCAGTGGCTACCAGTTCTAGAACCAAGGCTGCACACCAAAACTTTTGTGTTTAAATAGGATATTGACTGAGTTTGGTTTGATTTATAGCAGTTGTCCTTATGAAACAAGAGTTTGGTTTTGTCCCCTTAAAGTTTGGTTAATCACATTTTTCAGCTGTAATATGATGATGTAAAAACTGTAATGCTCATGCACATCTGTCTCTCAAATCTCTTCCTCAACTCTCTCTCAACTTTATCAGCTTCATTCACCCCAGTTCATTTGTGAAGAGGCTAGTCAATCAGAACAGAGATCCATTACATAAAGACCCAGTAAAAAAAATGCAGCCTGTGTATTGTAAAGAATGAATCACATGTTTGCAAATGACCATGTTTAAGTGATGTATTACTGTTCTGGTGCATATAGCTAATCTGAAAATTAATTTTATATGAAATTGATCCCCCTTTTGCAGCTGTAACAGCAGCCACTCTCCTTGGTAGGCTTTCCATAGGATTTTGGAGTTTCTGTTGGAATTTGTGCCCATTCCTTCTGTAGAGCATTTATGAGGTCAGACTCTAAGTTTGGATGAGGATCGCAATCTCCGGTCCAGTTCATCTGAATGGTGTCAGATGGGATTTGGGGTCAGGGGTTTGTGTGGGTCAGTTAAGTTCTTACACACCAAACTCATTCAGCCATGTATTAATGGTGCTTCCTTTGTGCACTAGGACACATTCTTGCTGGAATAGAAAAGATAATTTCTCTCCAAACAGTTGGAAGCATGTTGTCATCCATAATACATTGGTATACTGAAGCATTAAGGCTGCCTAAACTAAACCCTGAAAAACAAGTGTCTCCCATACTTTTGTCCATATTGTGTGTGTGTGTGTGTGTGTGTATGGATAGTTGCAATGTTCCCACAATAAAACATTTTTGTTCACTTTACCACAATTGTACTAGTAAACATGTGTACTTGCCCCTGTGCTGTGGACGTGCTGGCGGTAGGAGTCCTCAGTCATGGCAGCGTAAAGTGCTTGTGGGCGGTAGAAACTGAACGCCCACTGTTTCTCTGCCCACTTGGAGAGTTCTTTCTCATCTCCAAGCAGCTGACCATTCGCGAAACACATGAGACTTCTGCTGTACTCCCATGTCTCTCCTTTGAGTTCCTAGACAACAGGACTTTTAGCCAAGGTGACTAAATGCCTTTATTAACTAGTTTAACATGGCTAACGAGAGCATCATACCTTCTTTTTATCTGTTAAATAGACACGCCAGTCGAACTCAAGTAAGGGTCGTATGGTGAGCTCAGCAAACGAGGTTGGAAAATTATGTTTCAGCCCCTGCAGCAAAAAAAATGTAAAAACTCATCAGCTATTAAACAATTGTAAAAAAAAAAACAAAACAAAGGAAATTACTTTCATTTCCTTATAGTTTCGTCAGTGCTGTTACAAAAGTTGGTATTTGTGTAGATGTATTTGATTGATGTACACACCAATCTGTGTAACTGAGCATTAACCATTAGTAGTAGTGTCAATACTTGCATATGATATGGACAAATGTATTAGTACACACCTGTTCTCCCCCAAAATAATGTTTTAAATGCTACGTCATTAAAATCCTTGTTGGTATAATGGTCAGGCGTCTCAATAATTTTGTCCAGTTTAGTACACTGAGGTTAAAACCGTCGATAGCGCTCCATGTACTTTAACAGGAACAATGATAAGTAATCTTACTGCACCAAACGTACCAAACAGGGATCAGTAATCTCTGCGCTGATCAGATCGAATATAGTATTTCATATTTCAACTTGAGCTAATATTTGCTAACAAGTCACAGCTCTGGACCCGAAACCAGACAGAACTATATAAAATATAGTTGTTCAATACCTCTGCAACGCTTTTAGCGACTTGAAAATTACTCGTTTTAACCAAACCGACGATTTCCAGACGCACTTTAGGAGCCATTTCTCAGTCCAGTGCTGCAAGTGTAAACAACTTGAGCATACAGTTGCTACGGTAACGGCCTCAACGAACACCAACATGACGCCCACGTGGCTACTAGTAACAAAATTAATTTGACATGTGTATACTAACAATAATGTTATTAATAACAAGAATAATACTTATTTCTAGAAATAAGAAACCATAGTGAATCAGTGAGTCGTTTATGTTACCACAGTGTTGCCATTTTATCTTAGTCGCTAGATTTAGCGACTTTTCAGATCCCCTTTCTTTCTTTCTTTTTTTTTTTTCAAAAAAGCTTGGACAAACCTTGGCAATTTTACAAATGTCGCCAGTATTGTCCTGCACGCGCGAGGACTTGCTTTCCCGGTACAGTTACTCATCTCCGTGTGTCTGCTAGTGAGGAGCAGCATATTCCCGTGACCGCACAGCAGCTGACATAGATGTGAATGAGCTGCGCATGTGCAATCGGTGTTGACACGGACCAATCACTTACCTGTTTCTCATTTGCTTGAAATAAAAGTATTTAATTTGACCATGTGTTCTTATCTTTCTTATTTATTTTTTCTTCTGATACACTTATATCACTCACTGTTGCAGAGCAGAATGCAAATACGACGTAAATACTTAATCAATGTGCAAATATACACATGACGTAATCTAGCAACGTTTGGCGACTTTTCAAGCAGACTTTTAATACTTTCCATTGAAAATAGAATGCAACACTATGTTACCAAAGCAATACCAAAGAAGACAGTTTGTTTATATCAGTGGTTATCAAACCTTTTTGAACATAGGCCCCCTGAACTCAGGAGATTCTATCAGTTTATTGGACTGGATTCTTTCGCAAAAGATTCAAGATGTTAAATGTGAGGGGGTACAAACGAATAATAATGAAACGTGAAAGGGTTACGTCCCCCTCTGGTTGAATGGTGACAACGCCAGTGTGTGTGTGTGTGTGTAATCTTCTCTTTTCAGTTTAGTAGTTGAGCATCGAGGGAAAAAATAACATTTCACAAAACTGGGGTATTCTCTCACATTCCAAACAAATCCAAGACATAACACATCACATCAACCAACCACCTGCCTAAATTGACCAATAACAATAGCCTTCAATTAAGCACACTTGAACCCATAAATAATTTGAAATAACCTTTATTTAATAGAAGGTGGAGAAAGAAGCCGGAAGCAGCAGCAGGCTATCGTCAATTTTTAACATGCGAACTACTGTAATTAGAAACTTCAAGCAACCTGTTCTTGGTGGCCTGCTGCAAGCTTTTTAACTTCAGAACACAGAGACGTCAGCTTCAGCCCAAGTGCACTGGGGTCAACCAAATCCAGACGGTTGTGGTACTTTGTCTGCAAATGGAGAGCTTGGCTGAACCCTGGTCGCCGAGGCAGGAAGTGGTAAAATAAGATCTCATACGTAACATTTTGACTGGGTGTGAGATTTTAACCTGTGAAGCTGCAACCGTCTGGAGCGTCAACCCAAAAAATTCTAGATTCTTCATGCTGCTCTGTCAACGCTGCGGCCGATGGTTGGTAAGGAATTTGTTTACAGCGGTTGCTATGGAAATGACATGCCGGCAGTAGGGAAAGTACTCAGACCACCAGGCGCTGGTATGCCTATTTATTTCTTATCATTCCATGAATATATTATTACATCTTATTTCGTGTTCAAATGAACAAAGTCTGTTTAATGTATGTGCTTAAAAATTCTAATTAATAACAGAGATGCCCCCCATTTGCATCTGCGTGCCCCCTCTTAGCTGTCTCATTCTCAATCTCCCCCAATAGTTTTCAGATGCCCCCAGTGGGACGGTACTGCCCTCGTTGAGAAAAGCTGATTTATGTGAAGCAAATAAACACAATCTCCATTAGTGAATTGAAATGTGCTTCTTTTAATTCTATTTTAACTTAATTTTACTTCATACCAATACATTGAACACTGGAATTTGATTTATTACATTTCTTAAATGCACATCATTTTAATTTCCTCCAACCTATATAAACACTGACGCAGTTTTCGTTGTTTCTTCTAGGGCCAGAAACCTGTGGAGCTTGTGTTCAAAATCTATGGGCTGGTCATGAGCGGGCCGATATTTGGGAGTCATAGTAGAACCTAGATAGCAAATGAGCTCACTGGCCTCCTCAAACTTGGTCAGCTTCTTCTTGTACTTCTGCCGAATGTAGTCCGAGCTTTTTGGGTTATATGCTGTGCGGAAAATGGAAAATGAAATTTGAATCTGAATCTGAAATATGCTTTTGCTCAACATCTAAAGCTGGAGGGTTACATACCTTTCAGATGGAAGGCCAGGTAAAGTATAGCCGATTTCTTCATGCTGAGGTACGGGAACTTTGGCTTAAGGTTTCCCACTTCTGTCATGCCTTTGATAATGGCTTTTGCCACTCCCTTTGAGGATTGAAAAAGATAAAGCTGAAAATACATTATTTTTAGGCTTAATGATTAAGGTTTCTCTAATATTGTTCAAGTACCTGCTCCAAGTAGCCTAGCATTGGTAAAGAGGTCAGATGTATTGGTTCTCCCATTGGTGGAAGTTTATGTGGAAGTTTCTGGTCCCAGTAAGTCTCAGGTGACCTGTTTAAAACAATTTGTGATTAGTCAATTACAATAATTTCAAAAAAAATTACAATAAGTAAAAAATAAAAGGGCACTCCATATACTTTGGCTACTTACCGTAGAAACTGGTTTTGTTTCTCTTCCGATTCAAAGATGTAGATTTTCTCACGATATTCCACAGCAAAGTTCATGTTGCCACGTAACAGAGCTTCATATCTTCATATAAAGAAGCAAAATGATCAGATTTACGCATTATCCACACATTTGTCATAATTTACATACACCATATCTGAAGAGTGCTAATGTTATACAGTTAAATGTTCTGTTTTTCCATACTTCTAAGGGCAAAGTTATATAAATGGAAATAATATTTCAGATATATCAACATTATAATGGCTTATCAAGGTTTACCTCTGCTGGCCATCTAAGTAGGTCACTGGGCAAAAGCCTTTAATTTCCACTTGTTGAGGGAAGCGACTTTTCACCTGCGTTGTGCTCAGCTTGCAGGGTAGAAGTTGAGGAGGAGGCAATGGATGAGGGCACACTGGAACCACAAACTGCTCCGGGGTTTCCAGGAACCTCTTTTGTAATAAAGAACAGAAGATAACAGGAGTTGGTGTGCTACAGTTCGCTATGAGGTGCCAGTCAAAAATGAACTTCAGAATTTCTTATGTGGGACTCTCTCAATGTGTTATGTCCTATGACAGGAGCATGTCACTGTAATTTTTAATAGCATTTTAGTGCACATTTAAAGGTTGCTCAACAGGTCATGGGGATTTATTATTTAATTTTGTCATCAGTTTAAATATTTTCAGTTATAATTACTATAGAGACAAATGTTAATAAAAACTGAAGCATCAATTCTTTGAACAAGTTTGATGGCAACAATGCCTTAATGAAGTCTATCGACATTTGATTCCAAACTATAATGCATCATCTCCAGCACCAACAAGCACCGACTTCCTGCCCTGTGGCTCAAGACACCCTCCAGCAAATACTGTTTCCACTCTTCATTTATTTTCATGGAACAGTCGAAATGCAAAAGTTTCAGTGATCTCTGATTTCAGATTCAGCATTTCACATGCAGTGAAATGCTTTTTGCAATGCCCAACAATACAAAGCTCCATTGAACGCTTTGTGAGCAGGATATCATAACACATTGAACATATTTATATAAAAACAACACAGAAAAGCAAGTCATGGGTCATATTAAAACTCACTGACTTTAAGCGAGCTGTAAGCCACTGGCCTAAGGTAGGTCAGTTATAGAATGTAGCTTAATTAAAACCAACACCAATGAACGAACAAAACAAACCAAACAACCAACAAACCAACCAAACAACGGGAACACGTCTTTATGCCATCCTTCCATTTTTACTCACAAATTCCAGATACATTTTGGCGGTTCACTTCAGCTGGCCCTGTACCTTTATCTACTACATCTGGGACTGCTGACATATGCCTTAGTTTGTTGATAGATAGTTATTATGCAATAATCAATAATCATGTCACACCAGTTACTGCAGTATAAGGAACAGCTGTCTGCGGTAGCAGCCGCTGCTAAACTGTATGCAAGACAACAAATATAACACAGTTCAGAAGACTAAAATATTGGCCACACATTAAATGACAGTTACAAACCACAATATACACTGCTTGTAAGCAATTTTACTATAATAAAAGTTTAAAATCAAGTATTTGTTGACATTGGTTTTCTTTAAAAAAAACATGGCCTACACAGATAGTCATTTATTAAATAACAGAACAGATGTCATGGCAGTACAGATGTCATGGTTTGCCATAGCACAGGAAAAACAAAGAATCAAAATATAGTTGAAAATTTACTAGTGTTAAGCAACCAGTAAATGTTGACCTGAAATTCTGAAACTTTGCTGTATTTACTTACAAACAAGGGTAACAACATGAGGGGGCACCATGCTGAAAATTTTCAGTAGATTGCCGGGCACCCTAGTATGCTACTCTATGTACAAGCAATCTTAATAAATACAGTCTGGTACGTTTAGACTGCTCCTCCCCACCTGGAGAAACTCCTTAGAGGCCATTTTATAGTAGTGGCCCCTGAACTCTGCAGCGAATTCCAGGGTGGTGCTAAAAGAGCAGTCTACAAGGTGCTGATGGAGAGCCAAACTGACAGGGCAATAGTGGCCAAACTCGCCCAGCCGAGACTCAAGCTCTCGCGGAGTAATGCACAGGCGGGCAATGCTGGCAGCCTGGCCTAAAAGAAACAAAGCAAATAAAAGGAATGACTGTAGAGAAATTATCTGGTTGGTTTGGTTTCAGAATGCATTCACATGATAAGAACATTTCTGACAAAAATATAATCTACCAATAGCTGAATAATTTACATGGATTATAAGTTACAGGAATCAAATCTTGACACTTAAAAGAATAGGAATGTTTGGTCTATATATAATGAGTTTACACCAACAAACACTTCATTAGGTAGGTTTACTTAATAGTTTAAAATTACAGTCTACAGTATATTTCAGTACACCTAGTTCCTTAACCTTTTGAACTCTAGGACATTTATGAGCGTTTATTTATTGGGCTATAACATTTTAATTCCATAAGCTAGCCATTCATGCCTTATGTTGTTGTTATTTTTCAGATGGCCTAGGGCTACTTATTTATGTAATTATTTGATGTGAAATAACAATTAAAAGCAAATTCTAATTTTCCCCAAGTGAAATTTTTGCTTTTATTTCAACAAGACAATGTTTTAATTTAGTTTTTTATTTCAACAAGACAATGTTGTTCAGTAGAGATTAACTCTATGTGTGGGTAAAAGTCATAGACATTGTTATATAATTTATCTCAACTGGGACATTCTATAGCTTATTATAATATAAATATGTACTTTTTTCCAGACAGATTTGAATTTGACGATCCTTGGTATCATTATTTCTGCTGATGAAGTTGATTAGAAACCTCTAGTCAAACAATTTCCCCAACAGTTACAAACATATAACACAGCACCATAAAAAAAAATAAAGCAACAGAATGAAAATAAATATTTTATTATTATAAAGAAAGACAGCTGGAAAACTTTTGACTAATTATGAAAAATGTGTTATACTGAATCCAATTACAAGTTTGTGGATCATCACGGAAATGTATGCATGATATATTTGCACATAAAGTAAATAATATGTGTGTATGATGCTTATGTGTTACTCCTGCTACAAGGTTAAAAATGTTAATTGTCAAGACCACCAAGGAGCAGGTAACATTTGGGTATAGAATTATTATTAATTTGAGCTGATTATTCATACAATGTGTTGTAGTGTGTACCTAATAAAAGGTGTGTTCTGCTTGGAGTACTAACCTTGACGAAGTCTCTCTAAGTAATTTTGGATGTGCCTCATACTTATCCGGGCTTCATCCAGAACTTTACTCCATACCCACCACTTGCTTCTGTGTCCATCAATGGGAACCCAGTTGTGGTATTGCTTTTGGAAGTGATTCCGGAGCGCCTCTATCTCACGCTTAAAGCAGGACTTCCGGATATTCAGGATCTGAGGGTTGTCAAGCACTGGACCTGACCTACCAAATAAAGGAAGATGCAGGTTTTACTGTGCTACTGAGAATCCAAAGTTTTACTATAAATGAGGCAGCAATTAAATAGTGTACATGCATCCTTGAAAACCAGTCATAATTATGAACCTGTTGGGTTTCATATTGTCTGTCAAGCCTCTCTTCAGCACTTCCACTGTGTCCAACTGCAGTTCAATCACTCGAATGGGAATAATGCTATGAGCCTCCATCAGATCAGCCTGCCTCTTGGTCATAGGAAAACCATCCAATATGTATCTGCGGGAAGCATCAGATGAATACCAGGGCAGTACACACACTTAGGATAAATGAGAGCAGAGGTGCACAATATGGCATGGTGGGCTATGGGCCATATGTATGATTTTAAAAGACAAATGCAACTTAATAACAGAAATATTAAATACAGCAAATTCTGGAAACTACACTATAGGCACTTATATCATTTATATTTTAATTTAATATAACAAGAGGCAGGAGAAACTGACTGGTTAGTGGTTATCATTATTTAAAGCAACCCTACTTGAAAGGCATTGTCCTCTCTTGAACTGGGAGTATAAATAATTTATTTTTTACTGGTCTGTAGTTTGAAATGGTTCATTACCCTCGGGTACTGCAACTCAGGTTCATCAGGACCACCTCCAGGCATTGAATGGCCAGTTCGTCAGGCACAGTCAGGCCCTGGTTCAGGTGAATCAGCATCTGTGTGGCCAACTCTGTGTTGCCCTGGGTACTGAGCACTATCCGCATCACCTCACCAATAGAAAGGCGGGCCAGACCATATTCACGGGCAAACATGTGGGCAACTATCGCAATATACCACAAAAACACAGAAACTCCTTTAGGTTTTTTGTCCTATACAGACACATTCAAAGCCTTACAAAGTAGCCTTACAAGGCACTGACCTGTGGTTTTGCCTGATTTAGGCGGACCAATTATTGCAAGTTTAATGGGCAGGGAGGTGTGGGGCTTGGGCTGCTGGAGGTATTTGATGGGGTTCAGCATGAAAGTGTTGCGTGTCTCCTTGGAGGCAAAGAAGTAAATGAAGTTGTGGAAGAGTACAGCAAATTTGGTATTGAGGGGGTCCTGCACATGTTGCATCAGATCTCCCAGTGCATACTACAATGGAAGCACAAAAAAAGAGAGTCACTAGTGGAGAAATTGTAGGAAGTCAGAAATGATAAGACATTAAGCAGGTGCAGATGTTTGCTTTTGCTTTTGTGTTAGCAAGACAAAAACACATTTTGTGAGGATGCCCATCTATTGGTTCATTCATTTCAGATGGCAAATAAAATTGTATCTTTTAGTTGCAAGCAAGAACATGTTCCATGTTAATAATGTATTTGATATATTTAGAAAGCATTATTCAAAAGTAGATTCAAGAGCTTGGTAAAATGATCATGTTTGACTATATTGTCACGAACCCGGACAGGGTCCCAGAATCCGAAGGCACTGTAGAACTTGTAAGATGAGTGTAGGAGTTTTTTGGCAATGTCATGTCTGATGGGATGACATTGCTGAAACAGAGCTTCTCTGTTCTCCACCAGAGGCTGGAATGTCTGCTTTAGCTGGTATTGCACAATGCGCGGCTTACGGCCTGCATTGATACTGAGGCGAGGAATCTGGAGTTCCACAAGAAGATCCTAGAAAAAAGTCATATGTTTATAATGGATTCAAATTTTGGATAAAATAAAGTTTGGCTTAAATTGAAACAGCTTACTATTAACAGCTTTGAAAAAGAAACACTTTACCATGTACTATACTATAATGTAATATTCTTCAAAAAAACTGTAAATGCTCCTCCCTGTTTACATATTTTGATACACATATATTAGAGCATAGAAAACACTACACTACACCAAGTGTTGTTCAGCTGTTTCTGTAGCCAAAGTTCTTACCACAATCCTAGTTACATTGTTGTCGTCCATATCAAACCTCTCACTAATCTCCATTTCAAGTCGCTCAACTGCATCAGCCTCGGACTCTTCTCTTTCCACGTCCTCCTCTTCTTCAGGGGGAAATTCTCCCATCAGTGTGGCCTCTAGCTCTTGCTCCCAATCTTGATGTTCTTCTTCCCCACCTTGGACCTCTTCCAGTGCTTCTTCCTCCTTTTCTATTTCCTAGATTAGAAAAGTCTGGCAAAGTCAAATAGAAGGTTTGTTAAAATGTGCTTCAATGCTAGTTATGAGAACATTTCTTACTTTAACTGTTTCAGGCGCAAGGTCAGCCATCAGTTCAGCTCTTCTTTGTGCGATGGCTTCCTCCTGTGAAAAGATGTAGGCTCATACTTACTCAAAACCCCCAAAACTCAAGTGCTCTTTACTGCTGTATGTGGTAGTAAGACAGCGCTGATGCAGAAGGCCAAAAATATTCACAAGTTATTTTAAAATAGCTTGACTATCTCCAACTATCAAAACTGGGTGGTAAGAGCCTTACCCTTATTTTGCCACGCAGCTCCTTAAGCAGTTTATTCTGCTCTCTCTTTCGTTCACGTCTTTCCCTCCACCGGGCAAGTAGTGGAGGGAGCAGACGGCTCACCACTTCTCCTACTTCCAACGTCATGGCAATCACAGCATCAGGGTACAAGTGATGCTCTGCCAGGAAGGACACCTCCTCTGGATTCTGAGGAAAACCCTCCAAAATAAACCCAGTGGATCTGAGTACATAAAAAAAGTAAAAACATAAATGTAAAAATGTGTTTGCTCTTTCATACATGAGCCTTTGTGGGGTGCATGCAACACTGTACTTGTATGGCTCTTGATTCCACAGCTGAGGCAAAACCATCTCCATGATTTCCTGTGGCAGTGGCTCTCCATCAGACAGATATGACTTTATGGCTTCTTCTTTATCCGTCAGAACTGGTTTAACCTGCAGACCAACATGAAATCCAATAAAAAGCACTTTGAAATGTGGCACAGTTGCTTCCCTACCTGAGGAATTTCCTGCTCAAACACACCTGGTTTAGTTTGGTGTATTACAATATGGAAATGACCAAACTGCACAGGACACATAAAATTATTTTACTTTTATTTCACATTTTATATAAATACACACACACAAACAAACACACATGTATATTTGCACCGTGTACATATATATATATATATATATATATGCAAGCTAAGCTTTTTTCAAAAGGAGGAACATAAACATAAAAGTTAACCAGCAAATAAGACAAAGCAGAAAACCCTATACATACCCAACTAAGACCCAACAAACCTATTAACCCAAATGGTGTTATTGTTGTTATTTGTTGTGTTATTGTGTGTTTGGAAATGTGTTTTGGGGAGGTTTTATGTATTTTGATTTAGTGGTACAAAGGCTACCATGGACATGAATCCTGGTAGTCCTGTGTACCAAAGATTAGTTCAACAATTGAGGTTATTTTAGCCTATGCAGGTGATACTATTAATGCGCCACAGTACTGTGGCATCCAGTAGTTCTGTAAGGATGTGATAGGTATTTCGAGGTAACTCCATCCTCTCCACATCAGTGACAAAGGAAGTTTCTGCTGTAATACTTAGTTATGTGGTGTTTTTATCAAACATATAAGTTGTCACAAAGCAGCTTTACAGAGTCCAGGGCCTTGTTTCTCGAAAGCCTCTTATTGCTAAGTAGGTCTTAATTTCACCTTAACGTCTCTCTTAACTTTATGGGCTGGTTCTCAAAGTGTTCGTACACTAAGTATATCTTATGTATGTCCCACGTTCGTAAGGTTGGTCCAGACCACTCTTTAGCTGTCTCTCAGCGTAGTTTCAGCTCAAGACGCTAGTGACCGCCACTAGCTTGGGTATTGTTGACTTAACAATTCATACTAGTAAGTGAACTTTACTCGAGGAATTCCTTAGTAAATATTACAATTTCTGTGTGGAAATTGTTACCAAGCTTTTTTTAAGTAAATGTAAGCCAGACCTAGTGGCGGACAGTAGTGAT
>JBBKCR010000148.1:12097596-12123486 GCA_037577295.1 Ladigesia roloffi | reverse complement strand
TACTTGATTAAACTACTTGTGTTAAATGTGCTACCTTTTGAGCCTCTGGACAAGTTTGCTGACCACAATTTGCAATCAACCTTTGTTTTGTCATCTTCATTCACTTTGAAATAGTTCCACACGCTGACATATCTCCCCTCTCCTTCTCCGTGCTCTGAGCTGCAGCCGGAGTCTGGGGGCGGGCACTCGGCGCCTGTGATTAACCCCTTACACGCCGCTCAAACACAGACCATGGTATCGGTCCATGATAACGGGAGACTTTTAACGAGTACGAGTACTTTAGAAAATGAGGTATCGGGGCCGATACCAGATACCGGTATCGGTGCATCCCTAGTGCAAACCCTAAATATGCCCCCAGAAATGCTCCCAAAACACTTTAATTTGGTTTTAAACTCATTAGCCTGTAAGAATCTGTAAAGGTAAACCTGTAATCAGACTGTACAGTTTACACTGAACTCCTACAGTACTAGAATGTACAATATCAGTGTTATACCTGAATAGACTACTGTAATTTATGCACAGGTTTTTTCTTTGGTATGCACTATTTTGTTTGGTGTAAGTAGGGTAAAAACGGTAGTAAATAAGTGTAAATTACTGTAATAAAAATACAGGCCTTTAAGAAGTACAAAACCAAAAATACATGAACACTCACGATGCTCATCAGCATGTTGATCAATGTGAAAGTCTAGCATTAGTGTATCGATGTAATATTAATTCGCTTGTCTGTCTATTTATTTTGCCCGTCTTCCCCCTCTCTCTCTTACAGGTGACTGAACAAGTAAGAGCTTCGGTGGAGACTCAGTTGATGGAGGCTCAGGAGCAACTCCGGCAGTTAGAAAAGAAGCTCCTAGAAGTTGAGAAGGAAAAGCAAGAAATCCAGGAGGAGAAACAAAAAGCTGTGGCAGCTGTAGAGGAAAAGGTACCATCACTGCATCCAGATTTAGTTCTACAACACTAGTACTTAGTTAAGACAAGTTAAATTCCTACCTGGAACTAAAACGCTACCTCAAGTACTTAACTATAAGCGCTTATATAAATGCTATTTTGCTGCCTTAGCTTTTGCAGTATAGCGGATCTGTATGTCTAAGGCTTTGGTCTGAACCTTGCAGAAAATTATTTATGTTTCTGGATATATGATAAAATGATCAGTATATACATGAGCAATTATTAAAATATTAGCAAAATTGTTTGTGGACATATAAGATTAGTAGATTGGTCATTTTCTCCATGCTAATATCATTGTTAATGCCAAAATAAACGAATTGAACAATAAACTTGAGAATGCTAGTTCTGTAAAGAGCAGTATTGTGTGTACCCCAGGTGAGGGAGTTGCAGAGGAGTCTGAGCAACTTGCAAGCTGACTACCAGGATGCCCTGCAGAGGGTCTCTGTGGCAGCAGATCAGGAGCAGCAGGCCCTGCTGGACAGTCAAGAGCAGGCAAGGTTGGCTGCCGAGGCCCAGGATAAGTATGAGAGAGAGATGATGATGCATGCTGCTGATGTGGAGGCCCTACAGACTGCCAAAGCCCAGGCACTGAGAGCAGCCCAGGTTCGTCAACAGCTAGAGGAGAGCGCCCAGAGGTCTAGCGCACAGCTGCTGGAGGCCCGTGTGTCCTGGGAGGAACAGGAGAAGATCCTCAAGGTACGTGCAGCACTACTCATAAATGTACACTTGCTTCATCACATAGTAATTGTCTTTTTGTAGTAGTCTATTTTTGTTTGTTTTTTCAGTAATAATTGATTCATTTTTAACGGATTTCTTATTAATTCTACTCCAGAAGTTAATTTTAGATAATTCAGTCATTTATTTGCTTGTGTAATTTAATTACCATAAATCATATTCGGTGTTTATTAAAAGCCTATTTTATAGGGTAAACCCTAAATATGCACCCAAAACATTTTAATTGCATGTTGATGTTTTGTGAATGCGTTTTGCCGATTCTGACTCTGAAGGGGAATATTTGCCTTTTGGAAAAGACGCTTGCGCGTCTCCCGGTTTAACTTTGGAGCGCTGCTGGACAGCCATGCAAGGTGAAAGTAAACACGAAGCAAAAACACACGTTTATTTCAACATTTTCCCCATCGGGAAAGTGTGTGACAGTGTAGGAGAGGTATTGGTCGAGCTAGAGGCAGCAGGAGAGGGAAAACTGAGATGGAAATAGCCACATTAGCCTTCTCCATTCAGACCTCCAGAGGGGCGGAGTCTCAGCGCTGTGGCTGGAGTGTGAGAGAGTGAGCTGGGAGATGTAGTTTATCAGAATTTACAACTGTCATACTGTAAACGAATTCATAGGTTTGGTTCAGTCAGTGATAAAAATGTCATGACCATTGTAGCCATTGTAGTTCTAGACCTGTATTCAGTAATAAATGGTAAAAAGAACATTGTTACGTCCGTTAAATCCGATTAATTAATCGCCACACAATGTCATTAATTAGATCTAAATATTAATCGCTTTACAGCACAAAAAAAAATAAAAAATCTGTTTCCATAGTCTGTTGTCTCCAGTGGTGCTGGAATGTAAAATACAAATGTTGCACCTATATAGACTTTATTTATATTCATGGGTTAAGCAAGGTGAATGCAGTAATAATTTATAGTAATACATTACTAACAGTAATTAGTAGGGGTGAACCGAAAATTGGGCCACAAAATCAGGCCGAAAATGGCAACCAAGACACTTTCGGTATCGGCCAAATTGTTTTTAAATAGGACCTAATTCATGATGATGCTCGAGTCTCAGTCGGTGGATGGGTTTAAATGCAGAGGCAGGATTTTGTGCAGTCCACACTATGTGCTCTGGTGGATAACAAAATGATCTTGTTTTGTCTGTTTTTTAAAAGGAAAGAAAGTTTTTCAGTAATTACAGTAAATATATTTCAGTCTTTGATTTGATGCACTATTTTGTTATAAGCCTACAGAGAATGTAGTTTATCTTTCACCAGCACTTGTTCTGAATGCAATTTGGTCAAACACTTACAATATTAAAATTGCGTTCATTAGTTCTATGAGAAAAGATATTTAAAAGTATAATATTTCAGATTTCCTGCTTTTGTCTATTCTTGAGTGAGGCCAAGTAAAATATTTTATTTCAAATGTTATTTGAAATTGCACATTGTCTGAATGCTAAATAAATATCTTATTATTTAATAATAATAATTTCTTTTGGTTTTCAGTTTCGGTTTTCGGCCAGGATGTTTCCCAATATTCCGTTTTAGTCCAAAAACAGTTCGATCTGTGCATCCCTAGTAATTAGTTGTTATTCTTTTATTTTATTCCCTGCTATGTAAAGCAACCTTGAGTTTGTGAGGAGTGCTAAATAAATGTGGTGTTGGTGTTGGTGTTGGTGTTGTTGTTGTATACAATTACAAGAATATCAAATTGGATAACACGAGAACTCTCAGAGAAACACTCAAGTTAGCTACACATGGGAAATTGGATGAGCAAACGACTGAAGCCGCAAACTCTGAACCTCGAATTTGGGAGGTTTACTGTATATTCAAAATTATGCTTTTTAATTATGATCTGTGTGCATGTCTGAGATTTTGAATCTAAATTATATTTCAAAAGATGTTTGATACACACTCTTTCTGTCCCTCAGGAGGAACAGAGTAAGGTGGAGTCACGGTGTGTAGATTTACAGAGGCAGAACGAGCTTCTCTATGAGCAGATTCAGACCATGAGTGGCAAGATGGCTACCCAGTTGCAGCAGGCAGCAAGCGAGAGCTCCCTGAATGTTTCCTTGACTGAAGAGGGCAAGTCACAGGAACAGCTCCTTGAGATCCTCAGGTGACTTCCTGTTCTTGACTTTTTTGTTCATACTTCAACCTGAGACTTTTATTTTTTTTTTTTGTGGCTAGTAGTGGAAGTAAAAGCAGACTAATTTTATTGGGCAAAGTATCTCCCTGTTTTCTTGTTTGTGTGACAGTTAAACACCTTGATTTGAAACTGTATTTACCATCCACCTTACCCCTTTGTCATCACCCTCACTTTTCCCCAAGAACCCTTGTGAATCATCATTCTGTAATTTACCATTAGGCTGATCTCAGTTGGCCTGACTGCATTTATGTTTGAATGTGATGTGGACACATTAGGCTTAAAGAAGTGGCATATAATAGAGAAGATATTTTACAAAAATAGCAAGTAATTAATTGCATTTGTTTGACATATAAACTAAAAAAACAGTCACGTGTAGATGTCATATTTTGTGGCTTGTCCTTATTGAAGGCTGTTTGTATGGTATGTGCTCTTGTATGTGTTTGGTTAGGTTTTTGCGACGGGAGAAGGAGATTGCGGAGTCACGTTTTGAGGTGGCTCAGGGTGAGAGTCTGAGGCACAAACTGAGAGTGGAACACTTGGAACGGCAACTGAAGGAAGTACAGGACTCCCTCAGTGCTGAGCGAGAGAGAATGCAAGTATGTCAACATCTTAAAAAATATATATATTAAAATATAATTAAAAAATTATTTGTACTTATACTAACTTAAACTCTTTGAAGGTAACTGCCAAGACCTTGGCCCAACATGATGAGCTGATGAAGAAGACAGAGACCATGAATGTACTGGTTGAGACCAACAAGATGCTACGGGAAGAGAAGGAGAGACTGGAACAGGAGCTTCAGCAAACTCAGTCGAAAGTATGACAGATTGGGAATATGTTTGAGGGTTTTGCTCACAGCTCTGAATTAGAGTTGATTTAGTTTTTCCTTATAGAGAGTTTAGTTGGGATACAGTTTCTGTATTATTTAATTGTAGTCAAAGGCCAGTGGGACTGCATGAACATGGCGCACATCTGTGCCCATAACATCAGGACTAATTATTTAATGTGGTACAGGTTCAGTGTTGTTAAAATCATACTTGCAGAAATCATACTTGAATAAAAATAATGAATAATCACTTAAATTTCATTACCTCCCCTGGTAAAGTTAATCTGTTGCTAATAGAGCTTTGACTAGAGGGGCAATAGCTAATAATCCAAAATAATTGTTTAAGGTCATTGCTAAATAGTTCTTAAAAGCTTGAGCTAATCTGTAGCCATGTTTGTTTTTTGGCTTGCAGATACACAAGCTGGAGTCTGACATCCTGCCAATGCAGGAGTCTAACGCTGAGCTGAGTGAGAAGAGTGGTATGCTGCAGGCTGAGAAGAAACTTTTAGAAGAGGACATCAAACGCTGGAAGGCCCGCACTCAGGTTATCATCACATAAAACTCATGCTTGGTCTCTTTTTTTTGTTTGTTTGTTTGTTTTTTTGCTGTATTATAGCTTACATAGTCATGTTCACATTTGTTTGAAACTGTCTTTGTGCAGCACCTCATGAGTCAGCAGAAGGACACAGACCCAGAAGAGTACAAGCGGCTGCACTCAGAAAAAGAGGCACACCTCAAACGCATCCAGCAGCTCACAGAGGAGACCAGCCGACTCAAGTCTGAGGCAGCCAGGTACATTGAGATCTGTTTTTGAGTATACAGTATAAGGTGGTGTTTGTTGTGGTTTTTTTTTTTTTTTTTTTGGTTGTTTGTTTTCATTGTTTCTGCTCTGATTCAATTCAGGAGCAGTGGATCAGTCACAATGCTACAGTCTCAAGTTCAGAACCTAAGGGAAAGCCTTGGCAGGGTGACTCTGGAGAGAGACAATCTGAAGAAAGAGCTTGAAGCCAAGACTCTTGATATCCAGGAGAAAGTGAAGACAATCACACAGGTCAAGAAGATAGGACGTCGATACAAAACTCAGTTTGAGGAGCTCAAAATTCAGCACGACAAGGTATGGTCAGAGATTCCAACGTTAAAGTTGCATTGTTAATTTTTATGTTGAAATATACTGTGTATAATGTCATTTAACACCCACAATCTTCATACTTTAGTGATTTTGTATTAAATGTTCTAAACACTGGAAGTTCTCCTGAAGCTGACGTATAGAAAACATGTTTTAATAGTTGTGGGAAACCTTAACAGTGGGTTTAACCACTTTTTTGTCAGATTTTGGTGTGGGGTTGTTTTGAATTTGTTGGTGTGTTGCTTTCTGACTTTACAAAATATGGCATAATGAATGATTTGAATACTGGCGCTTGGAAGAGTTGAAATTCTGGAAAATCTACATACATCCCTACTCTCCTGTCTTTCAGATGGTGGCAGCTGCAGCCTCAGCTCCAGCTCAAGACCAAGAGGCTCAGCAGGCCTCTGCCCAGGAGCTGCAGAGCCTGCGAGAGTCACTGTCCCAGTCAGAGACCCGAACCAGGGAGCTGGAAGGTCAAATAGAGACCCTCAAAAAAGTTAGTCTAATGCTAATCCAGTTACAACACGTTAAGTGTTAAACTGATTTGTGCTTTGTTCATGTTGATGACAACTATCAGCTTCACAAACAAAATTAAGCAAATTATTACCTTTTAAAATAAAAATGTGTCTCTTTGCAGACGGTAGGGGAACGTGAGGCCGAGGCACGCAATGCACAGGAGCAAGTCTCCCGTCTTCAGGGAGAGCTAAACCGTCTGCGGCAGGAGCTGCAGGACAAATCGGGTCAGGAGGAGCAGCTCCGGCAGCAGCTGGCTGAGAAGGAGGAAAGGACCAGGAAGGCGTTCATGGGGGCCAAGCAGAAAATAAACCAGCTTGTGGGTGAGGAGCTCAAATCTTTGACCGGTTTTCACCTCCCTTATCAAAGTCTTTATGCCAGTGGAATACTTATAGATGCTTGTAGTAGATTTTGCAGTATTTGGACGTGTCACTCTTGCAGATGTGAAAGGTCAACTTGTGAAAGAGAACGAGGAGCTGAAGCAGCAGCGTGAAGAATTGGAGGTGCGAGTGAACGCCCTCCGCTCACAGTATGAGGGCCGCTTGAGTCGACAGGAAAAGGAGCTTCGGGACCTTCGTGAGCAACAGGAGAGACATGGAGAGCAGAGGGATGAGCCTACAGAGCAGGGATCTAGCAAGGTAGCATTATGAAACCATGCTTTTTAATCACCAGGAACTTTTGGATGCTTTTGGATGCGGTTTTACTACTTTTATGGATACCGCTTATCGATTCGGTACTTTATCATTACTCTTATTGGTACTTTTATTGTGTGTTTTAATTATAAACTAATTGAGAACAGAATCACAACACTAACTCTAAAAAAGTTGGACTCCCTACAAATTAAATTTTAGGTAAGCTCAGCTTTATAATTTCTTTGTTTAATATTATTTATCTTCTAGCAGTACAAGTCATTTTAATGTTTAATATTTATTTAGGCTACTGCTTAAAATACTCTAAATATTAAGCCTATTTGTAGGCTGAATGTAGCTGAATGTGTGTTTATTAAATTATTAACACTGATTTAGAGCCCTTATGTAATGTTTGTTGTAATTTTAATATAGCATACATACCTGAGGAGGTGGATAATGGAAGTATTTCTCTATATGCACATAATACACAAAGCACAAATTGTCACAAAGCAGCTTTACAGAGTCCAGGTCCGAGCCCCTAGTGAGAAAGCCAATGGTAACAGAGGCGAGGAAAAACTCCCTCAGATGGAGGAAGAAACCTCAGGAGGAGCCAAGACTCAAAAGGGAAGCCCGTCCTCCTCAGGTCGACCAAGAGAGAAATAAAAAACGGAAAGAAAGAGATTCATGAAGCAGAGTCTAGCTGGAGCTGGTCCTTCTCTGGATTCCTCAAGGATCTCGCAGGGTTGGCCTTAGTTCGCTGGAGCTGGCACGATCTGGGATGCCTCGGTATGAGTAGAAAGATAAAGAACAGATAGAAAGAAATGTAGCCATACTTTGGTTTGTTTGGCTCTCATCGTCACTCCATAAGCATGAGTCCTCTCGCCTTGTGTGCGCGTGCGAGCCCTCTTGTCTTGTAAGCCCTTGTTCTGTTAACTGTATAATTAAGTTATATAGAAAGCCCCAAGTCAAAAAAATATGTAAAATATTTGAGAGTGGAGCTTCCTATCAAGAACTCTGCAACTTTGTTTTTTGTTTATTTGTGAATGACTGTCCAGTGTTCGTCATATTGATAAGTGCTGATGCACCCTTTGTGCATTCAGGTTCAGGAGCAGCAGAGGACCACAGAACAGAGACAAATCTCCTTAAAGTCCACACCTGTGACTGAAAGGGGAAGGTAAGTTTACAGGCAGGCTTCTCTTCATTTTCTTTGCATAACTGTTTATGAATAACGCATTAAATCTTGTTTTATATCACACTTTGAATCTAAAGTGCCAGCACTTCTGAACCTCCAACTGCTAATATAAAACCCACTCCACTGGTGGCGACACCCAGCAAACCTCCAGCCATTCCCGGGAACAAGCCCCCTCCAAGAGCAAGCATCAAGCCAATGGTCACTCCTGCTCCAGTGCCCACTCCTACTCCTACAGCCACAGTCATGCCTACCACACAACTGGAGACCCAGGAAAGTAAGCCATGGCTTTGGCACTTTTGTAGTATTAAAAAGGCGTATTCAATTAGATTTCCTACAAGTTTTTTCAGGTTTACATAGAAGTTAAATTGTTTTGGGTTTAGGTTTTTGAAAACATTTTTTTAGTAAAAATTTATTTTTTTCAGATCAGTATGTGGTATGGATCAACAAGCTACCTACAGGAAAAAAATATTTTTTGTGTAATGTATTTTATGTGTGTATTTATGTACATGATATAGTAAAATTTGCCTTTTAACCTGTTTAGGAAATATGCGGCATGTTTTGATCATTTTGATGGCAACAAAAATTGCATGTGTGGAAGTGCATTAAAATATTTGTTTTTGAATCACTAATGCAAGCATGCTATTGGAAGCTATCTTTTCAGATGTTTGATCACACCATAAATTGATCTTGGTATCTTATTTTAAGAAGGAGACATATGAACTGTATTACGGAAAAAAAAACATTCCGAGTTAGCCAGTCTGATTAGCATCTGTGAGCCAATGATCCTGATGTTGTACTGTAGAACTGATACATTTAGCACTGTTACCACTAACAAAGGTCTAAGAGCTGAAGGAGCCCACCAGTGTCATTATTTTTTTTTTCTTCCAGCATTACAGTCTTCAGAGACTCCGCTGGAGCATGTGCCAGTGTATGGCAATGCCAGCGGCTCAGTGCGCTCCACCAGCCCCAATGTACAGACCACCTTGGCCCAGCCCATGCTCAGCGTTCAGCAGAGCCAGACCACTGCTTTCGTCCAGCCCACACAACAGCAGAGCCAGCCCCCTGCTGAGCCGGCAAGCCAGGAGCCTGCTCCTGCTGCAGCTGCAGTGATGATGGAGGCCACACCCAGCACTTCACAAATGGAGAGGCCTTCCACGTCTACAACTGTATTTGGAACAGGTGAACATCAAAGTGGTGGGCTGGAGCAGATAAAAAGAAATTCAGCAATCATGAAGATTGTGTAAATTATATGCAGAGCAGATGCTCATGAGCTTTTTGGCCTAGATGGCCATTATGAATAATCTCACCAAATAAAGTAACATTTGTAATGTGCTCTCTTATGCTCTAGTGTTGGCCACCCCTGGCAGCGCTTTAAGCAAGCGTCCTCGGGAGGAGGAGCCGGAGAGCATGCCTGTGGATGCTGAGCCTCAGGAGGAGCCCACCGAGCCCCCCATATCCAAGAAGCTCCGCATGCAGAGAGTGGGCCTGGAGGTGAGACTCTTGAGTTCTGTCCACATCATGTTATAGTGAATGGTACTGATAAGCATGTGTGTTTGTGTATGTGTGTGTTGTAGGAAGAGATGCTTACTGAGGATAGCACTGAAGCTGAGAGTGTTGTACCAGGTGATAGCCAAGAAGCCCCTGATACTAATGAAGTAAGTTTGTGGGTATGTTGTGGTAATGCTTGTGCAATTAAAAAACATTTTTTTATTTTTTTTAAAGATTTTTAAAGATTTGTATTACATTAACAATGACCGTGTTTGAAGGTGCTGGAGCTTAACTACCCCGTCCTGGAGAGGCCACAGGAATTAGGTCATGGGACTCAGGAGTTCATCTTGTCTGAGGAAATTGAGACCCCCCACACACACAGTCAGGATGAGCCTGATGAGCCAGTAATTGTCATCGTCAGTGACTCAGAAAGTGAGGAGGAGCAAGAGGAGGAGACGGATGAAGAGGAGCAGGTAACTGAACACACTTTATGTTCACTGTGGTCCCTGCAGCTTCCTCCCATGCTATATACATGGCACATAGTCTTCATTTTAATGTAACATTACTTATACGTTCACTTACAATAAAACAGCCTTTTCAATGAAGGGTTACTCAAGTCAATGTTACTTTTTAACCTACACACTGTACAGTTTCAGACTGGAGTGATCCAGCTTCTTGAGTAAACGGTGGGAACTTGACATTTCCATGTTTCCTTGTTACAGGATTACCAAGAAGAAGAGGAAGAGGAGGATGATGAGTATGATGAGGGAGGAATTGGAGAGGAAGGAGAGGAGAGCAATGAGGGGAGTGGCAGTGGAGATCCTAATGAAGCCTATGAAGGAGATGACACAGAGGTAGACACTGACACACTTTCAACCACAGATACTTTTCAGTTTATTTTCCACATGGGAGTTGTTCTGTTTTTTTTATTAATATGTGCAGCGTGTTCACTGTGTGTTAATTGCTGGCACACCAAAGTGTGTGGGAACTAGAAATAATATGCACATGCTTCATCCCAGACATTAACCATTAACCCTCCCCACACCCTGTCTGGAGAAAGACTTCACTGGGTTTCCTGAGGACAGTATAAGGAATTTATATGTAGACCTACAGTGGGTATAGAAAAGAATCGCAAATTAAAAATATATTTTGCTGCTTTGCAACGTGAAAGACACACACAAATGTAGCAGCTTTATTTATTCAATGCAACTTATGATATTTAAACTATATGGCAACAAATAAAATGGAATTGATAAATATAAATTAGCATTTATTAAATAAGCTTTAAGATATTATTTTCATATGTCTTCTTGTCAGGGTGTAAAGCAACCAAATGTTAATATTTTGAAGGGGGTGGTTTCTTTCCATACTCACTGTATTTCCTAAACCCAGGGATATTCATTTTCAACTGACATATAGAAGTCAGACTATCCTAAAATGTAAACTCTCAAATGTTTTTCCTCAGTTTATCAGCTCTTTATGTTGATGTTACTCAGATTTTTTTACTTTGACTTTCTCTCAGGGTCCTGATGCCACAGACCCAGGCACTGAGACGGAGGAAAGTCTTGGTGCATTGGACTCCCAGGCTTTTGACAGTAAGTCTTCCTAGATTGATTTAACGGCTTCTTGATGTTAAAATATCTGCTGTGGTTTAGGTACAGATTTGTAAAATTTGAGTGTTTTGCATTTGTAAACAAGTGCACATTAACATCCATGTATAAGTACAGCAAGTAAGTATGATACAGATTAATGCTTTATGAATAAAAACGGTGCACATAAAATCTCATCATTAGATATGCTTTTCTGACTGAAAAACCGTCTTAGTGATATGATGGTCAATCACTTGGTTTTAAACTACAAGAGAAGGAGCAGAAGGTGGTATTGTATACTGTCCAGTCTTCACACAGGGGTGGGATTTTGTGCCATTCTTATATTACAAAGGCTGAATATTTGGATTAGGGAACGTTGTCTTTAGATGCTACTTATTATTGTAAATTAGTTTGCTAAATAAAAGACATTTCGTATGAAATGGAAGAAATTGAAAAAGGCATCCAGTTTTGTTATTTGGGGCAGTTCTATCCTCTCTGCTCTCTGTGAGGTAGCTGAAAACGATGGAAATGCCCACCATTGGGTAGGATTCCAATCAGACTAATGGTAAATTAGTTTGTGTCTATACAATGTGTATGTACATCCCTACCTAATGTGTGTATTAGAAGTACATACTAAAATATCTCAGCAATCTTTTTTTTTTTCATCTGAACTGCTGCAATGTTAATATCCCAACAAAACACAACTTTCTTACCCATCAGTGGCTCCCAGTCCATCTGATGCCTTTTCCACGGAGCAACCAATCAGCAGCTCTGTTCCACGCCATCCACCGTCGCCACGGAGACCGCAACATCCACTGCCATCTCGACTTAATGTACTAGCCCCATCCACACAGGAGATTGCCCCCCCTTCTCAGGTCCAGGTATGTGGTCTCATCAGCAAGCCATAGTAAGATTAAACTGTTGAGTTTATAGATATGTGACTGATTGTGTTCTGTAAATTTTGCTTGACACATAAATTAATGTTTTTACAGCGCATCCCAGTCCGACGGCAGACAGCTGCGCGAGGCCCTCAGCTCACTTCTGGAGTTGCCAGTAGTGCAGTGAGTAACCCTCTCCCTTTGTGTGCATGTGTGTGTACACAGGGATGCCAGTTTATTATGTACACTTATCTCTTGACACAAAGGCCATTTTATCATCATGCAGCATCCACTAACACACCACAGCCACTTGAACAGTGAGAATGCTTTTAAGGTGTTCTACTTCAAAGAAGGTTGCATTATTTGATGTGTGGTGGAGATGTGCTTCTCAAGTTAATTGATTATGCACAGAACTAAATTTAAACACCTGAATGTGGTCAATATAAAAAAAAATAATCCACGAAAAATGAACACGTTTATTTGCATGTTCAGTTTAACACACATTACCTTGACATTCTTGAATATTCTTAAATGTTAGTTTTGAAATTTCAGAGCCTTTTCCTTGTACAGTAAATTAATTCATTGTGCAGTAAATTGTGGCTGAAAACAACTAGTGTAAGGACCTGTGACCCAGGAATATATTTTAATGTATGTTTTGAAGAAGCCTGTAGTGTGGTCCTCTTTAAGGGGGGACTTGAAACAGATGGTTAATGGTCTGAAATGGTAAGCCTGCATTACAGTGTGTTTGCACCATTTGTGGCTAGCGAATGGAAAAGGTTGGTAATCAATTGGCAGTTTATTGCATGTATGTTTCTCATCTTTTTGTTCCCCTTTCTTACTGCATATCTCTCAGCCCCAGCAGCACTTTTATGAAGATGATGACCGTATCGTCCCAAGTGCTCCCACTCTGATTGTACCGCATCGTTCAGACTGCTTCACTGAGGCCATCAGGTAAGTTCTAGTAGCATAGTGTACAGCTTTAGAGAGTAGCACACATTTATTCTTTTTTTCATGAGAATTTATAGATTCCTCTCTTGTACAATGGAATTTTAAATATTGACGACATAATCACTTCGTGGTGAGTTTATGACTAATTTCAAATGGATCATGGATAAAAGTATGCTTCATAGCTAAAAAAAAGAAAAAAAAAAAGCAATAGCAGCCAACTTGGAGCCTTAATTTAAATTTTCAATGTTTATTTGCACTTATATGTGATTTGTACAGATATTGGGTTAAAATACTGTGTAATTGTGTCGCATCGTGGTGGTGACCGAGACCACACCTGTGGTGTTGTGAAAGTTCTCCACAGGTAGCAGGCGTGTCGCGTATTGGGTTTGGACTCCAGGATGATGTCCCACAGACCAGCTCCTCGCTCTCAGACCTGGGCCAGCTGGCGTCACAAGGAGGTAGCCTGCACCCTCTGACCCCACCTGCTGTCTTATATAATCTTAGTGAGACACATGTAGAATAAATAAACACAAGCAGTCAGACCAGGCACATAATAGGAGCCCTGCAATCAAGCAGCTTTATGTCTACTCCCATAGTGATAAATTCTTCCTAGTGGGGTAGCTCAGACATGGTCTGTTAAATTATGAATTAATGAAGCATTCAGTAATCATGAAGGTGCACCGAAAATTTGGCCTTCGGAATTTTTGGGCCGAATATTTTTATTTTAATTTTTTATTTAAGTTTGGCATATGAACAAAGTAAGAGTTAGTAAAATTAGTTTCTCAATCTTGATGTAAATGTTTTATTAAAGTCTATTCGACACTCCTGCATATCAGTATTTTTTAGTTGTTGCTTGCTGCTTGCACTACATCTTATTTGCATTAAATCAGGAAATTCTCTGTGTTCTCTTTCTGTTTCATGCTTTTGTTTCTCTTTTTATGTGGTCTTTCACACACAAACATCAATTTAGCATGCTTGGTTTGCCAGAGAAGCTAGTAGTGCCCTACACATATTAATGCCTACAGATAACTGTTGGCCAAAAATATCCTTGTAATTGTCATTGTACAACTGAAAATGATCAAACTGCAAGTGAGTTTTGGTTGCTGAACTCACTGCACCAAACTGACCACCACTTGACTCCAACAAGCCATGTTGTATTTTGGAAGCATTTACAGTGCAACACTGACACTGACATGGCTGGGGTGTGTTCTGTGCTGGTTCTAGTGGATAAAAGTCAGCAGCATTTGATCTAGAAAACTACTGGTACACCAGGAAGATATGCTGCTACAGTTCGTCTTTTCTCATGCACTCTTTGTGTTAGCCATTCACCAGCCTTTCATTAGTTATCGGGTTCTGACCACCTGCTGCGTGTGGGTAGTGTTAGTTGGTGGGTCTTTCTGAACACAGTAATATATAAATAATTTAAACTATTTAAAAAGCCCAACTACAGCGTACCACAATCATGTTGGTGTCACGGCTGTGCTGAGTGGACTATGGTCCTGATAATGCTGATCTGGCCTGTGATGGTCCTCTGTTGGTCCATCAGTAGATTAGAGGCGAGGAACAGAGAAACTGTAAACCTCCAAACGTGCACCCATGTGGTAGGTGTAACTCATACTGGCAGCACGTAGCTAAGCTTCATACGAGGTCTGGCAAGGTGTGTATCGAACTGATTGCATGGCTGTGTGCATTTTGCAGGGCTGGGCATGTACGACAGCCCCCTGTTTCTGCCTGCTCATGAGGAGGAGTCAGGGGGACGGAGTGTCCCCACCACGCCTCTCCCGATTGCTGCCCCTGGTATGTCGTACTAGCATCACAAACACACCCACACAGACCTTTTTCAAAAATGAGATTTAATAACATGTACTGTAGATGTTAGTGAGCATGTCAGAGAGTGTCAAATTGTTGGTGTCCAAGGTATATTCGGTCATTACCGGGATTATCTTGACACACGTATTAGGTACTTTCTTATTGTTCATTAATGCCGAAGTGTTTTCCTTCTCTCTCATCAGTGACTGCGTTTTCAGAGACACTCCCCGCAGAGGTGATGGAGCACGCCTCCCAGTCTGTGCCCACAGTAAGCACCTCCACGCCCGGCCTGGCGGCTGCAGCTGGCCCCAGCACTGCTGAAGAACACGATGACCTCCTGCTAGAGTCGGGAGGAGATGGGTGAGCTTTATTCACTGTGGTATTAAGGCACATTTTCTTACTGTGTTTCTGGGGAAATGTTAAATACATTATGGGGAAATGTTACATAAATTATGATCATGTCAACAATTCGATATCATTCTGCATTCACATTGTTTTCAAATACAAACTGTGAGATGTAAACTCCTGTTTTTATTTAACAAAACCGGAAAATGTAAACAGAAATTGCGCTCATAACAAATTCTAACCAAAATAAATAGTACAGGCCTAGCCTTCATCTTCAATGAATTTGGTCAGTCTTCAAAAACAAAATTTTCTGCTGTGCTTTTATATACAAAATAAAATCTATACATAAAAACATAAAATATCAGCACTGGACACATTACATGTACTAGTTAGTGTTTATCTTTTGGGACTTTTGAATATGAACACCATGTGAACAACATGCTCTGGTTTGAGAGTGGACCAAGGAGAGGTTCAAATAATAATTATTTTAGATATGTATGTCTAAATATTTCTTTATTTCACAAAGTACTCATTTACATCTCATTTACACATGGTCATTTCATGCACCCATTATATGAATTGCAATGTGATATAACATGAATTTTCATACGGTATTCAAATTTCAATCCAATAAGTCAGGGGGGTCATTTGATTAGTGTAACAGATGTCCTCAAGCTACAACCAGTGGACTCTTTGTCCTATTTCTGTTCCATTCAAAATTCACAGATGTGTGTCATCACTGCCATGAAGCATATATTTTAACCAGATGTTAAAGGGTGAGACATTGTGAGGTAAAGGTAAACCAAACTTTATTTAGGCAACTAAATTATTCTGTCAAGAAGCTTTTCTCAATAGATGAACAGGGGCAGCGATGTCTGCATTAAGAGTCAGCAGTCAGCGGGGTGGTATGGTGAGGCAAAAACATTCACACAGATATAATATCTAGCCAATACTCCAGATCAGATATTACACCAGGTATCACTCGGGTCTTACTGGTTTAGCAGTGGCATTCCTGCCTGGACAGGAAATCTGCTATGTTGTTTTCTGCTGTGCCTCATTTTGGTGAGCTGAAACAAAGGGAAGTGCTCAAAGCATTTGACAGATGCCCTTCTTCAGAGCGACTTACAATCATTAGTTACTGAGAGAATTCCCCTGGAGCTGCTGAATGTTAAGGGTCTTGTTTAAGGACTTGGTGGTAGAAAGTGGGAGTGTTTGAACCTGCATTTTTGTAGTCATTGGGTTCACAATCAAGTGTTTTACCCTCTAGGCTGCAACCACCCCCTACATGACTATAATCAAAATACAGATTACTTACCAAATTATTGGTTATAATTATCAGCAAGAATTCATACAATAGCATTATCCCCTGATATTAGGTAATGATTGCTGGAGGAGGACTGAAGATGTGTTTTTGTGCACGCACCCCTGCAGGAGCAGTGCTGAGGCAGCATTAGAACCTGTATCTCAGACTGAGGCAGAGGATTCAGCTCAGCCTTCTGACGAGGCCAGTCTTCCATCGACCAGCCAGGAGCCTTCGTCCAGCTCTGCAGGTATAAAAACAAACATTTCTCCAACTGACTGTCGCCAGGTCTAGGTTGTCGGTTACTCTTTATCTTTCAGAGGAACTCACCTCCCTCTGAGTTCAGAAACATCATTTTATTTTTACACTTTAAATCCACACTCAAAAACCATCTGCTCAAGCGCGCTTTCTCTCTGCGATTCATTTGCACTGTCTAAATAGTCTAAATTTTATATGCTTTTTAATCTTGTCAATTATTATGGTTTTACTGTTTTATTGGAAATAAAATGTTTTATAATAAAGTTGAGTTAAAAGCTCTTTAATTGGTGGTTTGGCAAATAATAGCTAATTTAAAGTTTCTGTTAACCTAAATGTTCACTATATGGCCAAAAATATTGGGACACCTGACAATTACACCAAAAGGACTAGCCTATTGTATTCAAATACATAGTCTTTATGAGGTTGCACCTATTTTGCAGTAATAACAGCTTCCAAACTTCTTGGAAGGTTTTCCACAAGAATTTGGGGTTCAGGTCACAGCTCTGTGCAGGTCAGTCAGGTTCTTCTACACCAAATTCATCCATCCATGTCTTTATGGAGCTTGATTTGTGATTCAGGACACAGTCGTGCTGGTACCGAATGTCCACAATCCTGGAAGCATGGTGTCCTCCAAAATGTCTTGGTATACAGAAGCATTAAAATTGGCCTTCACTAGAAGTAAAGAGCTTAGCCCAAATCTAGAAAAACTGATGTGTCCTAATACTTCATTGGTCTGTCCATATGGTGTATATATTTGAGACCGGAGCTGTGAGGGTCATGTAGCTACCAAGTAACTGGAATTTGATACACTGGCCTTAAACCATGTCAAATTATCTCAACAGATTTGCCACTTATTCAGTTCATTCAGCCAAAGTGCACAAAAAGTCCTCTGGCATATGTATAAAACCTTGAGGCCAAAAGATCAATTTTACAGCCCTGGCTTTATTTCTGGGCTCAGTAATGGGCAGTCCAGCTCTGTTTATGTCACCACAAAGATGCCTCCTGCTGTTAGTTTTGTAATGTGGTTTTGTAAAACACCACTTTCTCCAACCACCACCTTCTCTCTTTCTCATGCCTACTCTGATTCATTCTCAGACACAAGCAGCTGTCAACCACCCAAAGCCAGAACTGGCTCTGGCAGGCAGTGGACTCGGGGACGGGCCACCAGAGGCTTCGTTAAGAGGGGTAAACTGCCCTTTACTCTTTATTTAATTCACAAAAGCATACATTGCAAATTAAATTGGCAACATTTTTTTATTCAGTGTAATATGATCATTACAAAACTGTCAGTGTGTAAAAGAAAAAAAAACATACTTGATATAAACAAGATAATTATTGTAAACACTGCTTCTTCTTGCAGATGGATTAGGAGTTATGGGAGTACGAGGGCGGTTTGCCAGGTGAAGAAAATTCCAGGCATGTTACCATCATTTCAGTTGCTACTAGAACACTGACTAGTCAACTGCAGCCTCACTCTTGATGCTTGTTTGATCACAGCCACGTTTCCATTTTGAATGTATAATGTATGTGTGTGTGATTCTCAATTTTGCTAGCTTTTTATGTGAATACAATAAAATTACTTTGGTAGAATGACTAAAGTTCCTTAATATTTCGATGTGTTGAAATACCACCGAGCATATAAACACAAGGCTTAATGAACAAATATCCCTTATTTAAGGTCTTTGTTTCACCACCTTTATAAATGTGGGCACCTGAACCAGCTATTTGCTGATTTTTGCTTCCCTGGTCCCTCCCTGGGGTTGAGGATCACTGGTGTGTCACCTTCCATCTTTAAACTGTAGTACTTGGCTGGAAAAGAGAACAGTGTTATTAAAAACAGTTGGAGTGCCAATTATGTTCTTGTGGATAGTCATAAAAATAGATTTAGATGAGCATTTCAACTGCTAGTACATGACATACTTTAAGGGCAAAAAAAAAAAAACACTGCACACCTAATCACATCTAGGATGATGCTATATACCAGGGGTATTCAATTAAGTCACCGAGGTCCAGATATTACATTTTGTCCCAGTAGGAGGTCCATCTTGTGTCTTATAGCCTTCCCCTATGTACACATTTTCATATAGTTTACTCAAAATGTATTGATGTAACACATTATAATGCAAACAGTCCCTTATAACTGCGGAAATACCTTTAAAGGCACATTTAAACTAAGAACATGGAGTTTTCAAGCTGCCAAAAATTGATTGCAGCTCATCACCTGTGACCGTCACAAATTATAAGCTGTAATCACTTTTTGGCAGCTTGAAAACCACATATTATTTATAATGTTTTAAAAATAAATATAACCCTCCTGAATGATTTCAAGCAAGTTAATTTGGGCGCTACAGCGGACGGCAATCAAGTTCTGGCAGACGATCACATTTTGTCACAACACCTGCTCCTCTTTGGGAGCCGTGCCAGAAGAGACGGGGCTCTGAAATAAGCCGAACTTTCCATCACTATTAAACTAACGAGTGAAGCTGTTGTTGTATTAACTGAATTAGCAGCGCCCCCTGTCTACAGCAACGACCGTCCATAAAAATGTTCCATGAAAATTACTCAATCTCGTGAATTTACCAGACTGGTCACGGGTCCGGACAGAACAATCACTCGATCCGGATCCGGACCGCGGTCCGACATTTGGTGATGCCTGCTATATACATTTAAAGACTAGGGCAAGGCCGCCTTCTGTTTTCATAGTGACAGCATGACCTCACAGTGTGACCCTCTCTGTCCTCTGCCTGGTTCTCAGTGGTCAAAGGTGTCAAATTTCCTACCTCACCCAAACCTAAGGGGCCCCAGCTAGACATGATTTCAGACAAGGTCTGGAATAACCAGGGCTCTGTTCCAAAAGTTTAATGTGAATTATTTTATTGTCCAAAATGCTGCACATTCTACCTTTTAGCTGTGTTGCAAATGTTTTTTAAGGGAAAAAATTCAGTTGTGGGAATGAGGCCCAGTGTGTAGGTGTAACTTACTCTTTGAGAAAATGTAGTATTTGTATCCGTCCCCTCCTGTAGAACGCACTGACACTGCCGAGGTCACAGTGTTCGGAAAGCCTCTCCAGGTCTTGGTGTCGACATTTGGCCCCAGTTCAGGGTCTGAAACAGAAATAATCTGGTAAATTTGAAAGAAAGTATTAAACATGCAAATTTGTCATTTTGTGGAAAAAAATTGTAACTTGGTGCTGTAGTTCCAGGTTTTATTGACTCTATAAGGCACTAATCATCAACTGGCGGCCCGCAGGCCACATCTGGCCCACCAGTGCTCTCCATCCGGCCCCCCGATGGAAAATGAATGGATGTCAATGGCTAATTTCTGCACTTGCCTGTGGAAGTGTCCTGAGAGTGGGAGTTATATAAATATTTCTCTAATATTACTGAATCATAAATGGCCTAGTGAGCAGGGAAATGTGTTCCTATGTTTATTTTTTTTTCTAAATCAAATAAAACAAGACTTCAGTCTCTCAATTATCTGCTGGTGCTGCTGCCGGTGCCGCACTTTCGGGTTCCAAGTGCAGCACTCGCACATGGAAATGACTTTCAGATGTACCGAGTTTAGCATGATGTGTGTGTATATATAAGGAAGCCAAAACGGATGCTTTGACGCAAATTGTTGTTCCAACTAAGCATGTGACAGTGATGCTAAGCATTACAGCCTCACATATAAGAGAAATAAAATATCGCAGTCACTCCCTATTGGCTTGCTGCAGTACAGGTAAAATGAGTCTATTGCCAAAGGTAAAAATTAACAGGAATTTGGAAGGTAAAAGAATATATCAAATACTTAAGATACAATATTATTGTATATATGGCCCTCACAGTCTCAGCCGAGGAAAACTCTGGCCCTTGGACAAATGTAGTTGATGACCCCTGCTATAAAGTGTTGTAACCATATAGTTTGACCATTTGTCTAATATTTACAACGAGGTTGTTTTCATTTACAACTAGTGTGCTTTTTTTAAAGTCTGTTTGCATTATATGTTTATACAAGTGCTTGTCTACACATAAACCTTGCTCACTCCCTCTTGTAAAAGTGACCGCTATTCCATTCACCCCTCAGTCTCATGTTCCCCAGAAGATAACAAACAAAAGCAGCAGTAACAACAAGGAATTTAAACCCCTTGTGTAAAAGAGGTGAGACTTTAATGTCTGTTACCTGCTTGCCTCTTGACTTTCCTCATCATTGTTTGCACAGCTTGGCTCCTGCCACACTGGGGTGTGTGGCGGTAGGTATATCTTTGAGCCAGTCCTCCTGCAAAACACACAACACAATTAAAAAAAAATACTTATTTTGTTCAAATTAATTGCATTAGTAAATCCTGGATGTTCCAATTAGACACTCTTTACAGTAAGAGCACCAGATACAGGATTTCATTTGCATAATATTAGCAGTCTTGTGGTAGCTATCATTCATTAAGAATACCAGCTCAGGGAGAAGTAGTTTAAATGGAGAAAATTACTGGGACACTGCTTTCAAATACATAGGCTTTAATAGAGTTGCCCCCCTTTGTAGCTATAACAGCTCCCAAACTTATTGGAAGACTTTCCACACGACTTTCTGTGGAAATATGCCCATTCCTTCTGTAGAGGTCAGAGCTTGGGAAGGTCTGTCCCACAGTCTTCATTCCAGTTCATACCAAAAGTGTTGGATGGGGTTGAGGTCAGGGATCTCTGCGGCCAGTCAAGTTCTTTCTCATTTAACTCACCCAACCATGCCTTTATGGAGTTCCCTTTATGCGCTGGAAGAAAAGAAGGTCCTTCCCCAGACTGTGTCCCAATACTTCTATCCAAATAGTTTATTTCGTGTATTTTCTATCCATAGAGTGTATTTTTTTTTTTTTGAGTGACCACAAATGAAGGTAAAAGCAAGAGCATGCTGTTTGGACCTTTTTTAAAGAAGAACACCGACTCCTTCCTGCTTCGGTACAAAGGCATGGACAAAGCTGCCGTGACCTGACCCGTCAATCCAAAACCCGCCTGGACTGTTCTAGGGAAATCAGGGTCCATGACGTCATTCTCAAACCTCCAGTATTGTTGCCCCTGTTGGAAACACACACTGCATACACTAAAATGAAGATTTTCCAAAGAATTTTTACATTTTGTGAGGGTTTCTTGGGTAAACAAATTGTTCTAAGTGGCACATTTATTCATAGGTGGTTGTCACTTTTGTGTCCATTGTGCAACAGGTGATCTGAAGTGTACCTTAAAAAAGTAGGTCTTGCCCTGGCAGTTACAACGTGTGTAGACAGTGTCAATAGGAGAGGGGATCCCCCACACATCTGTGATTCTTTGAGGATACCCAGCATTCCTTCTGGAGTCCAGTGTCCAAAAGTAGTGACCTATTATAGAACAGTAATGGACACATCTAAAACACTGAGAACACATTAATGTGTTTTCTGATTCTTTCTAATTCATAATGGTGAAGGTAACACAGCTACATCACTTTGAATTAAGCTAAAAAGCAGTCACTCGGCACAAACCTCGGAAAACCACGATGGTGCCATTTCTGAGCGTAGTCAAGCCGTTCACTGGACGTCCACTGCAGAGGTTTGTGTCGTTGTTGGCATCTGTTGTAAGGAAAAACAAGCAACTTGTTTTTAATGATGCCATGTTTCCTAAGAAGGAAAGGCTTGCAGCATATTTGGTCTTTAAATATTGCCAGGACTGAAACCATACACTACCAGTCAAAAGGTTTTGTACTAAGATTTTCTGCATTTGCACAGTAATTTTTAAGAAAAAATATACTAACTAAAAAACCTTTGCTAGCAAACACTTTTAAAGTATGTTCATCATTTGAGCACCTTTATTAGTCCATAAATATAACTTTTCATTAATAAGCACTGATCTATTAAAAGATCAATCAGTTAATACGATGTCAGATCACTCAAAGATTCTTTCCATCTTATGAAGGAAACTTGTTTTATTTGCATAGTAATTTGCGTAACATCTTTCCAAACTAATCAACTATAGTTCATTTATATCTGTAAATTTAAATTTATATTTATAAATGATGGTTTGACAATTTTCTACCTTTATGACTCAGAGAGAAGAAACATGAATCTCTCACCTGCCTGATAATCCCGAGGGTCGCCCTCTGGAATAAAGTCCAATTTTGGGTCAGTGGGCTTTTCTGGTGCTTTTGTTGGAGAAGTGTCCTCCTTTACAGAAGCAGGGGTAACTGAAGGTTCTATTATAGATGATGGACCCTCTATATTTTCTTTCGCCTTTGCATATTTGACAGTGCTAGGCTTCTCTGTCAGTTTTACTTCTTCAGTGGCTGACTCTTCACTGGCCTCTGGCTGAGGCTGTTCTGTCGGGGGTCCAGGCTTGTTTTCTTGGGCGAGGGTGTCTTCATTATTCTCACCATTTGAGGGTTTAGGCTCAGTTGAGTTGGAGGCAGAAAACTGATCTGAAGGAACAGTGGTTGGAGGGCTGGTTGTGGTCTCCACAGTGCTCTGAGGGCTTTGTTGGGTATCCTGTTTAGGCTGTTCCGGTGCTAGAGTGGTGTTTGGTCCAGCAGCCTGATCTGAGCTTGTGGGAGCCGGAGGTTGGTCTGTAGGCTGAAAGATAGGAGAAATATTCTCAGGTTCAGAGGCAACTTGACGGCTTTTGGGGTCTCCCTCAGGGTCTTCCTCAGACATGGGTGGATCCTTCATATCTGTAGGGAAAGCACCATGACAGAAATACTTACAGCAGTGTATTTTAGTTCAATAAAAACTGTATAAAGCAAGAAGTTCTTAGAAACACGGACGCATTCACATGTAAGGGCATAAGGAGCAAAAATTTATCAAGCCAATATATTATCTGTCCTGACATATTATCATGGAATAGGATGCCGGGAGAGAAGCTCTGATGCCTGCTCATGCTTAGCGAAATCAGAAAGAGATGTTTTTTACTAGCCATATGGCCATTATGCTGTCACCTGTTGTCTCAATAGGAATGGTTGGGGGTGGATTGGAGGCACTGGCCATGCTTGGTACCGGGGTTTCAGGGAGAGGAGAGCTTTCTTCTGCCTCCAAAGATCTATTCAACAGTTCATTTGTCTTGTTTTCAGCAGGGAGAACAGATGGTTTGATTTCTGCAGGGTCCATCTCCTTGTCTTCAGGAGCAGTAGATGGCAACGGCTCACTACCACTAACAATCTCTGGAAGAGGGGGCTGCTCAGTGATGATCACTGAAGAAGAGAAAAAAAAAACAGGACACTGAGTACCATAAGTGGTCTTGTTCTTCTTGAATAAAACTTAAAAATAGATGGAGAAAGCAATTACAAAAGGCAGTGATGTCAAAACTACCATTAGTCAACTTGGTACCTTGAATTACAGAAAGTCCAGGACAATAAAGGTAAATGATCTTCCTTAATTATGGGGCTTACCTTCTTCCTCAGGTTCATAGTCGTCTAATCCGGCAGTGAATATCAGAAAAAAAATGATAAATTTTAACAAACAAGCATTAACAAACAATATGTTCAAAATACCAACATACTGTAATACAAATATGAAAGCAATAAGATACCTTTTACAACATAATACACCTTTGAAGTGCTTCTTCATAGTAAAGCAATGGTTAAATACAGCATCATGACCATTCAAATAACCATTTAAATGTTTACATACTACTTTGGACAAATAATTGGTTTTCAAGTCAAATAACGTTGTATAACAGAGGTTCCCAGTCCCATCCCTGGCGACAACATATACTTTCCGTTTTTCCATTTTCTGTCTATAAACCTAATGCAGCCAACAAAGATTAAAATTATTAAGTGGTTAAAGAATTTAATTAGATGTGTCAAATAAGACACAGTACAAATTGTGAACAGTATGTGGGGATATAAAATCCTTTATGAGTGACGCTGTATTATAAATTTTACATGGGATTAAAAATATTGTACCTCATACCATGCACTGCAAAACAAAGAGTACTGAATTCACAGACTGTTTTAATACACAAATTTTCCTTTGCAGAGCCCCATCATTTTCCACATTAAGCTGATGATATTCATTAAGACGTCTGAATTATTACTTGCAGCTGCCACTTCCTGATGAATCAGATTTTCCTATTTTTTGACAGATCTACACATGGAGCTGCTTGATGTAGTAATATTGCACAATTACCATGAGTCATAATCCTTTCATTCATTCTTTCTGTCTCCTCCCTTTCTCACTGAGTGTTGGAGACATCACTTCCTTACTTTAATTCTGGCTTTCACTGAAGGAGGCTCATATTCATCCCCCCTGTTTTCATGTCTGCTATATATAACTTCATTAATGTGTTTCATGAAAGACCTAAACTTGTTGCCAAAAGGAAACTTTGAATTTTGCTTGACTGTTCCCATAGACATTTTTGCTTCAGCAGATCCCATGGACCTCTATGACTTGTTCAGTTTTTGTTGCTATTGGACAGACTTTTAAGATAAGATAAACCTTTATTGGTCCCACAAGTGGGAAATGTGTTTAGTATGGCAGAAAGTGACAGTACAAAAATTAAGAGTAGCAAAATTAGGAAAAACTTTTCACATGGAAAAAGAAAGGACATTACCTTCAGCTGGGGAGGTGGTCGCCTCAGGATGTTCCTCTTCCTCTGTAGAACATTCCATTATTCATTAACATGTGAAACCACACAACAAGAACAGAGTTTGCTACACATGTGAGCCATTACATGAGCTCAGAATAGGATTAGAGCATAATTGAGTTATTTGTGACAAAGCTACAGTAATTATACCTGTAGGTTTGCTACACTGTGAGATTTGCCGTAAGCTAGTGGTCCTTTGTGGTGAGGCTGCTGCACTCTCTGGTTTTAAAGCGGTGTCTATTACATGGATACACACAGTTAAGATCAGAAAAACACCCAAAGCTTAATCAAATCAGTCTGCATGCTTACTCACAGCAGAGGTTTCTAATCTAGCCAAAATAGGGCGGTTGCCATATTTTTGACTGAAATTGTTCATATTTGAAACTTCTGGTCTGTATTTTTTTTTTTTCAAAAAAGCATCTACAAGTACTGGTGAGCTGAACATGTTCACATGGACCATCATCAATCACTGCATTTAGGCAAGCAGTTAGTATAAATTAGTATGGTAATATTTAATATTAAATATTAGGGATGAGCCGGATACTCGGCTGAAACGAGTATCCGGTACGGATTAAGCACTTTTGACGAGTACGAGTATCA
>JBBKCR010000148.1:12050923-12065129 GCA_037577295.1 Ladigesia roloffi | reverse complement strand
AGAGAGAGAGAGAGAGTGTGTGTGTGTTTGTGTGTGTACCTCTGGTTGTCAGTCATGCAGTAGTTTGTTGTCTGTTCTGTGTGTGTATGTGTGTGTTTGTGTGTTTTCTTGTGAGAGAGACAGTATATGTGTTTGTACTTCTGGTAGTCTCTCCTGCAGAACAATTTGTTGTATCTTCTGTGTGTGTGCGCGTGTGTGTTTTGTGTGTATGTGTGTCTGTGTGTGTGTGTGTGTGAGAGAGAGAGAGAGAGAGAGAGAGAGAGAGAGAGAGAGAGAGAGAGAGACAGAGAGACAGAGAGATAGGGGGGGGGGGAGTTTGTTTGTACCAGGGACGGACTTGGACTAAAAATGGCTCGGTACTTTCTCCACCCGCTGTAAAAGGGTGGTTACGCGCAGAGGTCTAGCTCTCAGTCGTCGTTCCGTGGGTGGGTGGTGCTGGTGGCGGGGTACGCAGATGTCTAATTTGGCTTTTATAAATGGATTTCAAACCTGATAAATCATTGTATTAGCGCCATCTACTGCTGTTAGCCGGATTCTCCGCTAATGAGAAAGACAGACCAACGACCGTGGACCGGACGGCCGATCTGGACAGTCCGCCCCTGGTGTGTACCTCTGGCAGTTTGTCCTGCGGTACAGTTTGTTGTTTCTTCTGTGTGTATGTTTGTGTGTGTGAGAGAGAGAGTATGTGTGTGTACCTCTGGTAGTCTGCCCTGTGATACAGGTTTTGTTTCTTCTGTGTGTGTCTGGTTGTGTGTGTGTGAGAGAGAATGTGTTTGTGTACCTCTGGTAGTCTGTCCTGCAGTACAGTTTGTTGTCTCTGCTGAAGCAGCTCTTCTCCAGTTTTTCTCCACACTCACAGCATCGCGCACAGCGCTCGTGCCACACTCCGCAGTGCACGCGCAGCAGGAAGCGCTCCCGTATAGGACGCGCGCAGCCCGCGCACACACACGCGGCCTGAGGAGAGGGGTCCACACACACTGCTGCCACAGAAAGTGGGATAAAACACACTACAGTTACACACAAATAAACACACACTTGTTAAAAATCACAAACACGCATACACACATGCAAACACGCACACCCATATACCCACAAACACATATACAACACACTGGAGCTACACATACATACAAAAACACACACTCTAGTTACACATACAGACACACAGACACAGATTAAACACGCTATTTTCACAAACCAATAAAACACACTCTGAAATATCTCTCACACAGAGTAGTCTGTCACACTGCAATTACAGACATACACACTGATTAAACACACTGTAGTTGCACACAAAGATTACACTGTAGCTACACACATAGTAGACACATTGTAGATACACACACACAGATTAAACACACTGTAGTTACACATGCATAGATTAGACAAACTGTAGATAAAGACACACAATTAAAACACACTGTTGATAAACACACAGAGAGAAAACACACTGTAGTTACACACACACAGATAACACACTGGAGTTACCAACACACTTTAGGAAAATGCACACAGAAAAATAAAGTTTGTAGTTACACACAAATACAGACTAGACACACTGTTGTCGCACACACACAACGTAAAACACTGCCGTCTCACACACACACACACACACAGATGAAACTTTGTGTTGAAACCTTAAAAACACTGCGCTCACATATACAGATTAAACACACTGTAGTTTACACACACATACACACAAACACCGTTGTTATACACCTTTAACACACTGTTCGCACACACACGGATTACTCACACTGTAGTTTCACACACACAGATTAAACACACTGTGGTTACACACACACATAAAACATAAGTGTAGTTACGTACAGATTAAGCAGTATTTGTGCTACTGTTAACAAGTATTTCATAATAACTCAACAATAATAGCATTTGGCTAATTTAATCGTAATAGATGTTACACATGCAGTTACTATTGTAGAAATAAGTTATTATTGCACTTTTTAAAAACAACAACAGTAACAGTAATAATAATAATAACATCAATAAGCGAGTAATAAGAAAACTGAATCAAATGAACGAATGACAGAAGTGCTGATTAGAGGATGAAGAGATGTAGTTTTATTTACCTGGTAAAGTTGTCAAATTTCCTTCGCCCATCTTCAAAAACTCTGAGAGAAAAATTATAAATCAGTATTTAGTCAGACTTTGACTGTGATCATCATCTATAACGGCCTGAAACACAGTCCAGCACAGAAAAACTATATACAACCACATCCACACACACCCACAGACTCACTGCTCACAGAGACCGGAATGGTGGTTCTGTTCGGAGGTCCTGTTCTCCACGCTGAGCGCCCTTCTCTCCGTCACTCAGTAGAGAAACAGTGCTGAACACACACACACACACACACGCATACACACACTCCTTCACTCCCTCCCTCTCTATCTCTCTCTTCCCCGCTGAATCTCTCTGTCACAGTTGTCAGAGTTGACACACACACGCACACACGCACGCACGCACGCACGCACGCACGCACTCACGCGCGATTTAAGTAATAGTTCCGTCCAGCACGCGAGGTTTCGTGCTGGTTGTAGTTGAGCTGAAGTTTACATGTAAATTCGATGCAGGTTATTCTATAATTTAGCTGTTTTTCCTCTGATTCTGTCCTGCCTAAAGATAAAAGTCATGTGTCTGTGTGTTTGTTTGAGTGCGTGTGTGTTTGTTCGTTTACGTTTTTGACAACTTGTGTATTTACTTGTGAATTTATTGTTTGTTTGTGTATTTGTTTGTGGTGTTTGTGTCTTTTTGTCTATTTGTGTTTGCCTGTTTGTGTATTTTTGGTGTTTGTGTATTTGTTTGTTTGAGTTTGCTTATATCTTTGTCTGATTGTCTATCTGAATATTTGTCTGTTGGTCTGATTGTTTGTCCGTTTGGTTATTTGTTTGATCATATGTCTGTTAGTGGTGTTCTGATGTTAAGCGAGCCACTGTGTTAAAATTTATCCAGACGAGTTATCTCACTGTGCAAGGGCTACCTGTTAATAGGGTATTATTGTATATTCATTACTATCATAAAACTTCAGTGGTATTACATTTATTGTGTTTAAATTGTTATATTTCTTTCTACAACTCACACACTCCAAACCTCAAACCTCTTCACCTCGCACCCTAACACCCCAAAGCACAAACATCTACACCTTGTACAGTGCAAACCGCACAATTCTACACCGCACACATTTCAAACCACACTCATTATTCATTTATAAATTTCTGGCCCAAGTAGCATTGAGAATATAGATAATTGCCGTTTTTGTGCATTGTGCAAACAAACTGGTATTTGAAGTGATAAAAAAAATCCAAAGGAAAAGATATTTGATACTTAAGACAAAAAATATGTTAGTTAACATCTTTATGTAGTAAAAATAGCAAAATATTATTTAAAAAACATTAAATTATATATAAATATATGGGCATTATATAAACTATACTGCATTTCTGCAGAGATAATGCAAAGTGTGCTGCTCAAAAATGTAGCAGTCAACGTACTGCTAGCGTAAGCATAGCCTTATTGTTTTGAATGATAATTGTGTCCCAATACTTTTGTCCATATTGTACAGTTTAAACATGTATGTCATTGGGGGTGTGGCCTCATGTAAAGTTTCATGTGTCTTGGTCACTGTATAGAGCCTGAAAGTCTCTTCTGAAATTTTGTGTGTCAGGGATGTTGGCCTGAGGGGTCACATGAAGTTTGGTGGGTTTCGGATGAAGTGTGTCCGAGCAGGACCATCAGAAAGTTGAGGATTTAGGCGGATGTAAATACTTTTGCAAATCGATTTCGCTGGAAAAATGTGAATAAAGCACAAACAACAAAACGCATCAAAAAGCTGTGAACAAGCCATTAACTTCAGATCGGGCTGATGTGTAAGTGTTGGAACAGTGTCTCTATCTTAAAAGCTCGGGGAGGAGTAGGGGGCCAAATAACAAGTAAACAGAATAATAATAAGAAAAATAATCAAACTTAAGAAGAACAATAGTCTGCTCTGCAAAGCAAGCACACAAATTATTATATACAATTGCTCGCATGGCCAAACATGGATAAATGACATAACCTGGTAGAAATCACTAAAAACTACAACTGATGAGGTTAGAATGAAATTTTAACCTAACAAAAACAAACAAGGTCAGAGGGTTAAAATGTAAAGAAATAATACTGATTATACAATGCCAGCAAGAAAAATGGTCATTAATTGGTTTAATGAGAGTCTGTAACTGGGTATGTGTTACATTTTCTGTGGCATTTTCGTCAGTATGACTACATTTGTTGGAAATGTACGTCACTTATCAGGCCCTTAAAGACGACTTCCATTCCATAACTACAGGGGACAGTCTCCTTGGGGCAGCTTGGGGTTGGGGACCTTGCTTGAGGGCCCGGTGGTGGTGTGTTGGGGGTGGGATTCAGGCCCATGTCCTTTTTGTCCAGAGGCAGGTGTCCTGCCCCAACCCCCAACTTTTTAACACAGATAGGTACAGAAGTGCAGAGGAGTTTAACTCAGCTGAGGCATGAGTAGAGACACTGCAGTCACTGAAATCACTTCATAAACATCAAAAGTGATTTGTGAAGCAGAAATGCTGCCATCAAAACATATAAATAAAAAAACATTCCAAAAATATGAATAATGTAAGTACTAATCTGAATAAAATGCAAATTGTGATGAATTATTCTGGGGGGGAAGTGAAAGGATGATTGTTTATGAAGAAAAGCACAAACTCGTTCAAATAAATGTAATCAGTTGTTCCTGATCCCTTAATTATATATACTGATGAAAATGTATTTGATGATAAAGCAAGTCTTTTTGCTTTTAATGCTGAAATGGACAGTTTTATTGTGTTCATATAAAATGATAGTGTGTGTTTTATTAAATCATGAAAGCAGCAATACAATAAAACATATAATTAAAAATCACATAAAGCTCTTCTTGAATAAATTCCCACCTGGTTTGAGATGATCCATGTCTGGCCAAAAACTTTTAAGAGGAAAAAGCAGAAATATCGCCACCTGGTGGTCAAGTTTGAGCTCATCATCCAGAATAAAAACCAAGAGGTCCCATAAATTTAAATATTTTATTCAGACAGTATTTTAACCTGACAGAAATTATGGCATTTTTCTTTGATAAACATCCTTTTTGAATAAAATAAATGTTCTTTATTGCATTGTTTTGCTGTGAGAGTGGACACCTGAAATTTTCTATTTACAAAGAGAAATGCTTTTCAAAACAAATCTATTCAAATTCATTTTGACAGTGTACTTGGAGAGCTATCCCACCCCACCCAATCTGCCTTTCCCTCCCCGTCCCTCCCCATACAAATTTATTTTCACATCAGTAATAATTTGTGCTTGGTACAAAATAAGTAGCTTACATCCTCGATCAAGTTCATTGTTATATGAATTATTACATGAGTGTATGTACAAAAAGAGATGGCAATGGGAGGCAGGGCTTGTGTCATGTGATCTGGTGAGGAGCTTCCAGCATCTCCATGAGGAAGGTGTCGATGGGTGTGTCTCCGATCAGCTTGAAGAAGAAGAGGTGCTCCAGGCACTTCAGGCCAATGGAGCGCAGGGCAGGGAGGCGCAGTAAGAGCTTTGCGAATCTGCAAAACACACACACACACAGTGAGAGTGAATCTAGTCAGTTGAACCCTTTTAAATATCCACATCTCTTGCAGCACATCAGCACATCACTTTTCTTTTATGAATTCTTAATTTTTTCTATTTATTCTATTATTGTATTTTATATTGCATTCTATTCCTGTGAAGTATGAATGAACTTTTGATAATCTGCTATATACACAAACTTGACTTGAATTGACTTTGCTCTTCTATTGGTGAACAGATTAGAGTCATATGCTATTTTACTGGAAACTATCTTGTACTTTTATAAGTGTATAACCCTCTCCTCCAATCCTTGCTCAGTGTTTGACCACAGGACCCCCACTGACCAAATATTACATCTTCCCATCCACAGTTAAAGCTTTATTTCTGAAAAGGTTAAACAGTCAGTTATGGAACACTGCTGTGAGGATATGATTGCATTTAGGTGGAAAAGCATTAATTAGGTTAGGTGCTGATCTTAAGATGATAAGTCCTGGATTACAAACACACCACAAAGGTCAGGGATCATTCCAGATAATACTGTAATTCTACTCCTCCACCTTCGGGATGTTTCACACTCCTCCATCTGAGGAGACACATGGTACTGTGGTTGGTGCCGGTACAAGTGTTTTTGAGGCAAGTAAAAAAATTGTTTTTTTCTAACCACATTGAGAGTGGTGCACGGTCCAATTGTATTCAGCCAAGAGCAGTTTTGTGGTCAGAAACAAATCACTAATGAATATCTTAATGACAATATGTGGCCTATAGACTTTATAGATGTTTCCTAACTGCTGATGTGTTGATCCACTCTAATGGTGAGAATAACAATAAGGGCGCAAAATACTACATTCAGACCCCACACCCCCTTCACTTCAGAGGAAGCTGATTGGACAAGGAGTGTTTAATGTCAAAATTTCATTTCTTCAGTTTGTGAGTCTGATATTGCAAACAAACATTAGAGATTAGTAGAATAATAAATTGTGTAAATATGTTCTGGAAAAACACATCACCAAAACATTAACTTCCCAACCCTCTGGGCCTCCTGTGGGACATTTTTGTCTACTTCACTCTTATTTTTAAATATTTTTGTCTGTGTTAATTCAGATGGAATGAAACTTCCCAGTGGTTTGGAGCTTTTTCAGATCTTTAAGAATTTCTTTCAAAAATTTTAACTCATTAAATATATCAATAATATACTTCAGTACACTCCAACTGTAACACTCAATGCCCTCATGAACACTTTTGGCCAATCCATGAAATCTAAATTGTACAATTCCTCGTTATTTACACTGTTAAATCACTCAATTTAGGTTGAAATGGTTTCATTTTAAACAAAACACTTGAAAACTGTCATTTTTAGTGTTTTCTTGCAAGAAAACAATTTTATAAAATAATTTTAGCTTTCAATACTGGAGTATGATGGCTCCCTGCATTCCAGAGGAACAAATAAATGACACAATTGTGACATAGGTGTGACCTTAAGAATGTTAGATAATGATGTCAAAAATTTAATGTTGTTGTCAGTTGTCAGTAACATATTTCAGACTCTTCCATTTTTGGCCCAGCAGCACTGAGAACAGAGAGAATGTCCATTTTTGAGGTTGTTTACTAACAAATGCATTGTGCAAACAAACGGAAAGGATTTGAAAAAAAAAAACCCCAAAGGAATAGATATTTTAAACTTTTGACAAGAACTGATGTTATTTACAAACTTTTTGTAGAAAAAAAAAACAAAAAATATATAACAATATATGATAAAATTATATAAATCTATGTTAATTATATAAAAGATTGTATACAATTTCTGGTTTGGCCAAAAATGGATAAATGACATAATCTGGAAGCAAACACTAAACACAAATACAAGTGATTCAGTTTAGAATGAAAGTGTTTTAACCATAATTTTATGATTTAACAGAGTAAATAACAAGGAAATAAAAAATCAATTGGCCAAAAGTGTTCACGAGGGCACTGAGTTTATAGTAAAAATGAGGAGGGTCAGAGGGTTAAATTGCATCCTGCTCTTCATTACAAATGTTTATGTGGTTTAGGACATAAAACAGGTCTTCTCATTAATGAATGCTGTGAATACCAGCTAAGGTGTGGTCTGAAATGGAAACACGTTTATGAACACATTTCTGGATGTAGTTTAAACAGGTGATTATTTAGGTGACTCATGAGTTCTAGTGTTTGATAGCAATGTTTATCTAAATGTTTTTTTTTTTACTAAACTATACCTTTGAAGTTCAAGTTTATTCATATTGCATTTAATGTGCTTTACAGAAAGAAGCATAAAAAATATATATATGATATATATATATGAAAGAAAATTAAAAATGCAATTGAAGTGCAAATATTGCTTTACTTAATCAAGTGCTGTGCTTCAAAGTTTAGAGTCTGAGGTTAAAGCAAATCATATATAAAGATTGCGGCAGTTTGTTGTCAAAGGGGTGTGACCAGTGTGAATAATATGTGTAGCAAAATGGTGCAGTACCTGCCAGGTTGGTCAGGGTATTTCTGCTTGGTGTAGGACTCCAGAGAAGCATAGACCTTCTCTCTGAGACCCTCCACTTCAGCTGGATTAGACAGGCCTTTGGCATCTGCAAGCAAAAAAAGAAGCTGCACTCAGACTCTTTTCTGTACCAAAAACCAAAATGACACACATTCACCGAAATTCATTTTAGCTGGAGATTTCTCAAAATATTCTATTAGTTTGACATGAAATGCAATCTTCATTCAAGAGGAATAACAATTTTCACAATTTCTGTATACCTAAATCATTGAAATTGAGTTGGTTATTGTTAAATAGTTTGCGGTAAAAAAGTTTCCTTTATATGTCATAATAGAAATCAAATCAGTCGTGATGAATACAAGTCAAATACTGCAAATGTATTTACTATCAAAATGACCATGTGCCTTCTTTATATATAATTCTGATTAAGATCAAATAATGGTTAATCTAAAAAAGTCGTATCTACAACTAATCTGAATGTAACTTGTTAAAAACATTGATAGCGGAATAGTAAAGATTGCTCAGAATTTTTTGTCTTTCAAGACAAACCAGTGGAAAGATGAGACTCCCAGTTACGTGTCCTCTTAAAATGATTCCCTGCATGCCTGTTGCTTAATTTTAACACATTCGCAATGGTACTAAAATGTAACCCCTGATTATCAATGATGGGTTCAGAGGTAAAAAAAAAGATTGTGCCTCACTGACCAGGGTTGAAAAGCACAATGGCTCTCAGGCAGCCCAGCTCTGTCTTATCCATCTGCATGTCCTTCATCTTAGACACCAGCTCAGTCAACACTCTGTCAAACAGACAAACGAACAAACACTAAGGAACATGATTTTCTACAAAGAACGAATTTAACTAACACACATTGGTGGACTGGAGATCTACAGCAAGTTTTCCAACGTGTGGTATGTGTCGACTGCCTCTAGGGGGTGTGCAATTGCAATAGTAAACATTTAAAATTATTAGCAAATATTAAACATAAAGCAGGTGCTTATACACACACATAAGAAATAAGTTTCATTAAGACTACACTACATGGACAAACTATTGGGACATGCATGACCTAAATACATTTGGGAACTGCTGACCAACAGCATCAAAAGCATTTTCAAAGTGATAAACGTGCGATCGTCAAGCAGGGCTGACATACCATCTTCTACATCTACAGATGGTTTTAGTGATATGGAAGGATGTCAATGAAAGTAGCTTTAGGAGTAATAGTATGGTCGTCCTGATCATGAAATAAAAAAACAAATCAAATCTATGGCAAATAAATTCAAAATATTTATTGTCTCAATATTCAAAGTGTTACAGCTTGTTTAAAGGCTGTAATATTCTGTCATTTACAGCTATATCAACACTCAACCATTAAAGAAATTAAATGAACAACAAGGGCATTCAGTAAAGCCAGCATTCACCACACTATTGTAAACAAACACAAAATGAGTTGTACCTTATTTTAACTGTTTCTAAGAGCATAAAGTCAAACATTCAATTCAATTCTTCACCTGATTGTAGTCACCCATTTATTATTATAATATTTTGCAGATCTTGGCAGGTTTTGGCAGATCTGTGTTGTTATTTAATACAGATAATGATAAGAGGACAGTGAGTGCACTTGCACTGTATCTGCATGCTCATATGCCTGTACTAAAAATGTCATAAAGTTTGACTCATTGTACTGTACAGCCAGTCACCTCTTTCTTTTTGTGCAATACTCTAAGTGATTTATTTTATTTGTAAAGGGAATAAAAGGATGAAAAAGATTTTCCTACATTTTTTAATGAATAATTTGTATACAAATTTGTATAAAAATCACCAATCTGTCAGTTTGCCTATAATGGTTTTGGAATTTGGCATTTAAATTTCTAATGAAAATTATAGCGTGCATTTTGGTTCAACGCCACAGAAAAACAAACCATTTGATTTACTGCCAGAATACATTGTGTAGAGTTCCCTTATTTGAACTAATCGATTCATCACCTGAATTATTGTTCCAACACTGAACCCTGGTATTTACATTTTGGTGTGAAGTATCTTCCGAAAGAGGACAAACATATTGTTTGGAAACCTAAAAGAAAGTGAAAGTGGGGTTTGGGATCTGACCTGTCAAAAATAGAGCCCACTCCAGCACTGTGGGCGCTGCTGCGGTGTACGTGAAGGCCGGTGGCCAACAGGATGCCATCCTTCACCGTGACGGAGCGATGCGAAAACGAAGCAATGAGCAGCTCGTTCCAACCTGCGGAGAACAACAGAAAGTGTGAATGTAATTAAGGATGAGTGGACATTTTCTCATTGTGTCTTTGAGTCACTGCCTGTAAACAGCTCTCTTAATTAGCAGGGCAGCGTGATGTTCTGTTAGGCTCGTCCAGGCCCGGGTGTGAAATGTCTGAGGTCCGGGGCCAGAATTCCCGATTTACATATTTTGTTGTTTCAGGAGATTAACAGTGAGGATATTGTAAACTGTAGACCCCAAATCGCCACAGACAACTTATCATGTTTACGCATGGTTTACCTGCCCGCAGCAGAATGACCTGATCGTCCAGGGGCAGGTCTGAGAAGTGCGGTATCCTCTTTGCCCATTCGACCAGTGTGAAGAGCTGCTTGTCAGCTGCCTGGCAGATATTAGTAACCGGGTCATTCGTCTGACGAGAGAAACAGAGAGAGGAACATTTGTTTAACCATACAGCAGTTCATTTTCCTAGTAGAGGTCAAAATGAGGAGATCCAAACCCCGCCCCCCCCCACCCAACCCACAAAACTATTACTAGATAATGACCAAAACCCGACCCAAAGAAAAAAAACCTTGGACTCCTTCTATTTATAGTAAAACAGTTAGTAGTGCACTTAGATCATTTTCTGCATTGAAAATGAACAACACATTTTGAGTAAACTATGAAAATGTGGACATAGGAGAAGGCTATAAGACACAAGATGGACTTCAGTTCGGACCTTCTACTGGGACGAAATGTAATAACTGGACCTCTGTGACTTTTAATTGAATACCCCTGGGTTGAACCATTAAAAATATATGCTACTTTGCAACCAAATGTGAGGCTCTTCCTCCATAACTGTATGACCTCATTAAAGGCTAAATGGCAGTACAGTTTAATAACAAAACATCACTAAAATATGTTACATGTATCTGAAGCTGTCTCGGGCGGCTATTTACAGATTAACCACTACGCGTTCTGGGTAGTGCTGCAATATTTTAATTACAAACGGACAATAAGGACTACAACTTTCGAATATTTTTGGAATAGAGCATTCTGGATAACTCATATATTTGTGTTTTTAAACAACTATATCAATAGTGTGTTAAGAATCAAATATGCAAGCAATTGACTGTTATTTTTTACAAAAAAAAGTTTCTATTCAAACTCAGCACTTTCATGAAATCAAACCTTAAAACTTATTGGCTCCTGAACAAAGCCATTTTAATGAGACTCTCTGTAAAACATTTATGATGTACATGAAAAAAATGTGAAATACACACAAAATGCACACTTCACAAACAAGCCTATTAGTCATTTGATCTTAATTCAACTTAAACAGTACAGTTCAGTTTCCAGCTGTATCCAGATAATGTCGGTAGGTGGAGTAGAAGCTGCCGCTCACGTGCACTGAAATTTCTCCACGTGGCTCGGCGCCTCTACAAGGTCACATATTTTTACTATTGCTAACTGATATGAAGACTGGCTTCATATCAGTTAGTATTTGTAATTATTTGTAAGCTGTGTTATGAGTCGACAGTGACGAGGCATGATAAGTAGCAAGAGAAAATGCAACAAGATCTCGCTTTCCATCTTTCTCCACTTCCCGCGTGGCTCACACGCACCCACACATGCACACACAAACACTGAAAAGTTAAACACACTCAAAAACACACCTTCCCAATATATAAGGTATTACGTACCGCATTACATAGTGTGAAATGGTCTCACAATTTAGACATTTTCTATCATTTACACACATACAGTCCACATACAGTCCATTTAAACAGTCCATGTGAAAAAGTGATACCCGAGCTAAACAGTGGGAGTGGAATGATAGCAGAGACATTTTAAAAAGATGGACGTTGGTGACATATATTAAACGAATCCTCAAGGCAAATTCTTTTTGGCAATTATTTGAGTTAATCAAATAATCGTTTCAGCCCTACTGACAATCATGTAAGTCAGTTAAGTACCCTTTTTTTATTTTTCATCAAAACAAAATATTATAAAAGAATGCGAAAAAATAATTAAACAAAATGTCAGATGAAATGCCATACATTTACATCAAGTAGGACCTAGGGGGTTTAAAATCGTATCAAATTTTGATACTGACCATACGTGCATTAAAATGGTACCTCCACAGCTTCTAAGCCTTATTAGTGGCGTATGGCATGAACATTCTTTTACTTACTGAGTTTCCTGGGCTGCCATCTGTCTGTGTTTCAGTTTTGGGTTCCACTGCAAGCTCTGCATCCAGTATTTTATCTACCGGCATCTCTTCATTAAAACTGCTGGTCGATTCCACCTCGTTATCGCTCTTCTCCTTCCCACGCTGCCTCTCCTCCTGAACCGCTACACAGGGCCCACAGAGACATATATGCCAGTTCAGAAAACCAAACAAACAAAAAAGCCCTTTTTTCAGGTATTTGCCCATGCAATGCATTTATCAATATATATCCTACACATATTCACACACACACACACACACACACACTTGTGTTGTCAAAAGACCCGGTACTTCAGTACCAAGTCAGTACTAAAAAAATTTAATCCTATGGTACCAGGTTTTCTGAAGTACCGGTGGTACAGAGAACCCAATCAACCCGGTTCTTGCGGCTCTATGCGATAGGTGCTTATTGTGCAGTTGTGTCGTCTTCTTAAAAGCACAGAGACATGCCGACTAGTGGTGCTGCCTGATAAGGCGAATCTAAATCCGCTCATTGAAAAGAAAGTAGGAAAGAGCCACATGTGGAAGCATTTTGTTTTAGCGGCCAATGACAAGGGCAACATCACTGATCACCAGAAACCCATATATAGGAGGAACCTTATAAAACACATCTAAGACCGTCCTTCAAGCAGGAAAGTTATAATTTTATTTTATATGTAGAGCTTTTGTTATAATAACATATACCCTATATTAATTTAAACATTTGCTTAGCTAACCGTTAGCATTAGCCACGCTTATGCTAATGCGAGTGTCAGAATAAAGTTTCTTTATTAACTAATTAATGATCCTGCACCGTTTAAAACAGGACATAACAGCATAATATTTTTACAAACCATTTTATACAAACACTTGATCGTTCTTGTTTGTTCATTGTGCTTTAATTAATGTCAACAGGTTTAATTTAACAAAACTATATTTATATATTATGTATTTGCTGTATAATATTTGTTTATTGTTAAGTCATGTTAAAAAGAATATTTTCGTATTTGTTTTAAATAAGTTTCCATCTGTGTAAAATTTATATCATATACTTAATATAAGTCATCGTATCTAAATTTATAAAATAAAAGCTGAGGTTTGTTATTTACTGAAAAGTTACGTATTAAATTAATATAAAACTGTTTTACTGTAGGATATTATATTTTCCTTTTACAGCTGCAGATTGTAGACCACGAACCTCCAAAGCAAACTCTTAGGCAGACAACGATTACAGATGAATTTCAGCAGCAGGGGAAGTATGACATAAACTCTGCTGAGGCAAGAAAACTGAACTTTGTAAACATGTTCTTTTCAATGCTTGTAATTTATTTAGTTATTTAATTACTCAAATGGCTTGGTTTTGTTTTATGTATAAAAATATTAAATATCGTTCAGTCATAACATATTTTGATTACAAATTATTAAGTTTATAAGTAAGAAGAATGTATATTTAGTCATGTTTGTTTCATTATTGTTTGTTATAAATAAAAAATAGCTTGTTCAGTTCATATTTTTGTGTTTTGTTTTGGTAACGAAATTGGTACCAAGAACTGTGGATTTTCACTTGTATTGGTACCGAATAGGGATGAGCCGGATACTCGGCTGAAACGAGTATCCGGTACGGATAAAGCACTTTGGCCGAGTACGAGTATCAT
>JBBKCR010000148.1:12037301-12050823 GCA_037577295.1 Ladigesia roloffi | reverse complement strand
AGAGAGAGAGAGAGAGAGAGAGAGAGAGAGAGAGAGAGAGAGAGAAAGAGAGAAAGATAGAGAGAGAGTTGCAGTCTCATGGTGTAACGCAGATAATTGATATCAAGTTTTTCTTGTTCCCAAATTGTAAAAAGCACTAGTTCAAAATACGTATTTGTAAAAAACATGTTCCGAAGACCATTTTGGGTCCACCCCTAATATCCTGACTGGGGATCTGAATCTGTGAAGAAAGTGGGGTCCCAGAGGCGCATTGTTTGGTTTTTGGGAAAAGGCTGTAATTGTTTTTTGTTTTTTTGTGGCTTCATCCTGCAAGTTCTGCAGGTGTTAAAGTCAGTCAGTCAGATAGTGGTCACTATGGGTACCGCTACAATTATGACAGGCACCATTAAGACAGCTAGTGGTCTCAGGACCCAGAACAATAATAAAGGCATGCTGCTAGGAGCTATTTGCTTGAAGAGAACGGTAAAAAAAGTTTCTTTACTTCAAGAATTGCACTTAAAGATTTTGATGCTGCTGTGTTTATTGTTTACAAGTTTATGTAATTGTTTAATTGTATAGTTATTGTTAAGTTTTGTTTCTTTTTATTTAAGTTTATATTTGTCAATTATTCAATAAATAGCAAGTCGAGAAATGTTGTGTATCTATCTGTGTTATTAATGTGATATTTGACCTCCAATAGAGGGGGAAACATTAAATTATTGGGCCAAAGAATATGGGCAGCATAAATCGGCCATCGGCTGACCCTGACTCCAAAATATCGACATCAGCTACTGAAAAACCATATCGGTCGACCATATTGGACCCACCCCTAATTTGATGAAAAATAAAATTCACCCAAGTCTTTCACTTCCCCCTCCTGCAGTGAATCAGAAAGAACATGTCTGGCATCCACATCTTGCCTCTTAATCCGTACAATGGAAAATATATTTTTGATGATAAAAAAGTATCCGCTCAAACCGCATCCAGCTCTTCCATTAAGGAGGCAAAGACTTAATGGGAGAATAAGGTTCAGGCCACATTATGCCTTGCTGTGAAATAACAAAGAAAACTTCACCCCTACAAGCCAATATTGTATTTAACATTTAGGGTGGAGAGGATCTTCTATTCCTTAGGCGATTTATGAAAAATGACCTTGTCTAAAACGGATTGGTAGGGTTTAGTTACACATTTTAAGATAGTTCACTTAGCTTTCAGTAAGTCATATTACCAACCACATCAACAAGTCTGCACCACCTGAATGAAGAGCATGAATGCAGCTTAAGCATGCTGAGAAATGTTGGTGACGAATTAAAAGAAAATATTTCAGCCGATATTGACCTCTAGTGTGTGTTAGCAGTGTTAGCCTTTTAGCTCCAACCCTTCAAATAAATAAGTATTATTTTTACACCACGTTTCTGGATGATTGCCTACAATTGGATTAAGTGAAAATTTACATTTGATTTAATTTTTTATCAAAACTTGATATTATTTTTGTCAGCTCAGCAGTTTTGATTTACACATTTTTTTACACATCTGCACCTCAAAACATTTAGTATGTTCATCTTCCCCTGTTCTAATAACAAAGAGAACACCAATCAATCAAATACACTGACATGAGAGGTCCACGTCTAACGCTAACATTGTATCAGTCACACCCCTCAGGCCCTTAAAATAGGCCCCAGCTTGGCAAAGTCAAGTCTGCCCTACACAGAGGACACATTTAATGGGAATTAATGAGGTCTGGTATTAGTGGACTAGTCCTGACCTGTGGTTGACCGTTCAGATCCAACACACAGGAGCTCAATGCTAAATCAGGATTTCTCTGTGACTGATTTATCAGCCACACAGAGGACAATGCTCTCACCAAGTCAGAGGTTGCTATTACTACTACGATTGTACCTTGTTCATTATTTCCTTCAGCATTGTGTATGTATATAGATACACACACAATGTATTTACACTATGTACATACAGACATACATATACAGGTTATATACTATATTTTTCGCACTATAAGACGCACTTTTTCTTCTCAAAAACAGGGGGAGAAAGGTTGGTGCGTCTTATACAAGACGCAACGTTAATGTTGGTCATGTGACGATAATGAAACAAAATCTATAATGTATTTTTGTTGACGAATAAGAACGAGTCTAAATGTGGTATACAATATAAAAACTGTGCTAAAGTGTCTCTTCATTTTCGTTGACTAAAACGAGATAAGATGTTATTTCCTGTGCGATAGGGAGGGGAGGAAAAAAGTAAAGGACGCTCGACCTTAGAGATTAACGATGTTACGTCCCAAAACTTTCGTCCATTGTGCGGCACTGTGAATTACACTTTAGTTTCTCTGCTCGAACCCGAACCCGGTCCGATATTGCCTGCCACCACCCTCGGGTCAGACTGGGCTGTGATGCAGCATTTGAGTTGCTCGGAGCTCCAGCAGCGCGGGGTGTGAGTTTATAAACACACCCACAGTTCAGAGTGTGCGTTATAACGGCCCCTGTAAAAAATTTTAATAATTAGTCAATTTGTCGGGATGGGCTGGTTACGGACACAAGTGCACGGATTTGAGTCATGTCGGTTTTTATTTTTTGGCCCGATCTGGGCTCTAATGTGAAGGAAATGTATCTAGAGTGGACAAAATTGATTTTCCTTCTTTAAAATTGGGTGTGTCTTTTATTCCGGAGCGTCTTATAAGGCGAAAAATACGGTATACACGTATTTGCATACACATATTAATGACAATTTGTTGCAAAGTGTACTTTTATTCTATTGTTTTGCTGCGCTTACCACTGTACTGTCCATTTCTGCCACAGCAATGCAAATTTCCCACTTGTGGGACTAATAAAGACTTACTGTATGTTATCTTTTCTTTGCTTAGGAGGGCATGATCTCAGAAATTTAAAGATTTTAAGATTTAAGTAAAAGCTACTTAAAGGGAAAATGCTGCCCATCTCAGGGTACCTCACACTAATTGCTATGAAAACTCAAAAGTTGGAATATCTGTCGACCAATAGCCCTTGCAGAACCTAAGACCAATTAAATTATAATAAAAAAAAAACAACAAACATTAAATAATTGTAACAGAGCACCATATCTGCAGATACCGTCGGACCTGTTAGCCTTGGGTATGTACTTTATCTATACTTTCCTAATCATTCACTTCCTGCTGAGTATAAAACACACCACTCACTATTCAGCCGCATCCAGCAATAATCATTGGAAAACAGAAAGCTACGTTCTTATCTATGTTTTACTTCTATTCTCAATACACAAAGTGGCAATACAATGGAGCTGCCCTCGTGTACAGTGGACAGCCTCGAAGGCCTTGTTCATGTTTTTCCCCCTGATGAGTATAACACACGTGAGTGGTCGAGGGTGTGTCCTCTCAGCACAGGCAGCGTAAGGCTTCTTGTGTTCATGTCCTTGGACTGGCAGAGTAGGTTTGCATTGTTTAAGTTAGAATTCAGAGAAAGAAAATAATTCTGCTAGCCACAAACCCCTCTCTTGCTCTCACAGGGCTGCAGCGAGCGGTCTGGTCTTCACACAGCAGACTCTACTGTGCTACGGTTCTTTTAGCTAATAGAATCCGACCCTTTCAACTGCAACAGGTTAGACTGCACCAGCACATGCAAAGGTGTTCTAATAAAAGTAAGCAATGGTGCATCACAGCCACTGGCAATAAAAATAACAACAGGGCGATTTGCCAAAGAAAGTGAACTGTCCCTTCATTTAAAAAATGAGAGAGAGAGAAAGCGAGAGAGAAGTCAAAATTTTCCACTTGTGTCAGCAAAATAAAACTCCTTTTAAGGCTGAATCAGAGCAACATGATATCAAGCAAGTAAATCCAGAGTGTGTGAAGAAAAATGTGCCTGTGTCTACTCTAGTAAAAACCAAGAAAAACAAGGCCGACGTATGCTGTCCAGATCAAACCTTTTTCCTCCAAACAACTAATTTGATTTGTTTTTCATCCCTTAAAATCTCTACCGAACTACTTTAAATGAATTGACTTTTTTTGTCTTACCTGTTCTAAGGCTTATTATTCAGTAAGTACGATGGAATACTCTAAATTATTTTTATTCTTGTAGAAGTGCATAACCGATGTTTGGAGCAAACTGCAGACTCTGAACATTGAGGAGTTAATACTAAACCCAAAAGTACTTTGTTTTTGATACTGAGTTTGCATTTGCGAACAGGTATAACGTATAACATGCAAAATTATTGCATATCAGTAACTACATGTGTATTAAATATTCTAAGTGTACCATACACTCGGGCCTATCAACTACATGGACAATTGATCGAATAATCATATCCACACAGTTTATTAAGGCAAAGATTTAGTTTTACTCCATGTAAAATAAATGGGTAATTACAAACATACAAAGATTAATCAGATTCAGCTGGGTGGTGTTTGTTCTCTTTCATTCACAAACACAATAGTGATTTATAGCTAACAGCCCCCTGTTGGGAATGTTTTGATTGTTGGATATGACTTTATAATACCTGGTGGATTCCTGATTTGTCATGTAAAGCAGCGGTCCCCAACCCCCAGGCCAGAAAAATTACAGTATTTTCTTTTTATTTACTATCAGAGACTAAACAATGTTTTATTTTGAAAAAATGACTGGATTTATTATATTAAACCAGGTCGTGACGAAATAAAGTTTGGGGACCACTGATCTATGTATCAACAACCCCCTGGGGAAGGATTATGGGGAAGAGCATATTCAGAACAGCAGAAATCACTTTAAAATGAAATGCTGGCTGTCAGAAAGTACACGGTGAACTGCAGCTGGTTATGTACATGGCATGTAATCGCAGACCAGTCAGAGTGCCCATGCTGACCCCTGTCCATCACAAAATGTGCATTTAATGGCCAAGAGCAACTGAAATTGACTGAACCAATGGAAGCATTTGGCATGGTCTGATGAATCATGTTTATTTTTATGAAGCGGAAGGCCGAGTGTGTCACTTATGTGAGGAAGAGATGGCACCAGGCCGCACTGCTGGAAGATGGCACATCAGCAGATGTAGTGTGATGCTTTTGGAAACCTTGAGTCCCTGGGTAGATGTTACTTTGATACATACCACCTACCAAAACATTACTGCAGAGCAGGCACACCCCATTAATGGCAGCAGTATTCCCTAATGTCAGAGACCCTGTTCAGCAGGACAGATGTGCTCTGCTACACTGCAATAAAGTGTTCAGCAATGGTTCGAGGAACATGAAGAGTTCGGGGTGATGTGGTCTCCAAATTAACCAGATCTCCGTCTGGTGCAGAACAAACTATTCTAATCACCTCACAAAATACAGGACTTCAGTGTTAATTTCTTGCTGCCAGATGCGACCACACATCTTCAGAAGTCTCGGCCTTGACAAGTCGAAGCTGTTTTGGTGGCATTAGTGAGATCAACATAATATTAGACAGGTGGGTTTAATGTTAAGGCTGATCTGTGCATATATACTCGTGAGTGAGTCTGTGTGTGTGTGTGTGTGTGTGTGTGTGTGCATATTTTGGGGGAATGAACAAAATTCAGGAGAATCATTGACTGCAGCTGTTTGGCGTCCAGAGTCTGAACTGACCCGCACTCTTTCTGCTGGAGCCCTCCAGCACTCCGGTCCGCTGACATTTCCCTGAAAACCCCCAGAGAGAGGCCTGTGTGTCTGTGTGTGTGTATTTATCTGTGTGTGTTTGTTTGAAACAGGCTGTCTGCGTTGTCTGTATTTGCTAAAACAAACACTGAAATAACCATGAAAGCTGATGTCCAATGTGAGACTTGCACAAGAGATGCTAAAAAATGCCCAAGAAAAGCTTTAAATAAATGTAATAATTTAAACCAGTTCATTTCTCGGCTCAATTTAGCAGTGTCTGTTCGCTTCAGTGCGGATGGACAGCTAGAACTTTGGCGTGTGTCATCATTTTATCTAGAAGTCTTTGCGACCTTTTACATTTCAGGAGCATTTTGTGTAATCACAATTACACACACCCTGCTGAACAAATGACTGCAAGTCCAAAACGAAAGTTCAGGGGAAACTAACAAGGTCAAATCTGCTGACAGACCGAACATGTTAATCCTGCATATATCAATTAGATGGCATTTACAATTCAGCAGGCAAAAGCTGCAAGATGCTCAAAGGCATGCGTCTGACCTGTCAGGCACGACAGCTAATTACTCTGACATGTGTCATATTCAGTGTTTGATGTGGTGTAATGAGGCTTCCTAGAGGTACGACCAAAAGGCCGCTGTTACTTTGTATTTAGGTGATGCATAGCGAGTGTAGGCTCTGTGCATTTTACATTTATTTTACACCTCATGTTGCTGAGAACTTGAGGATGTAAGCTTAGCAATAGCGAAATAAATTTGATGTGCTTTGGACTCACATTAATTGTTGTTGCTTCATGCTTTATTAAACACATATGTGTTATGTGTCATGGTATCTTCAAACCAACTCCACAAATTGATCTTTTTTTGTGTTCTTTTTGTCTTTTCACCACAATTGTCTTTATCAATTTTACCAGCCACTAGCCCTTCATTACAGGTCAGTTTCTGTCATTAGAAATTATCTTGTGATTCCCTAGCTGTAATAGTAAAAAAAAAAACATTTTATGTCCTTAGATATTCTTAAATCTATTAAGACTTACTAAGAGTTCTTAAGGATTTTCTGTATACTTTGATGCAAGCCCTTGCCAAATAATTTATATAAAAAACAAAGATTCATGGTGCACAAAAAACTGACACATTTAAACCATCTTAATTCAAAGCAAAATATATATTCACTTCCAATGTAAAATGTGTTAATAGCAGTCAAATCACACGCCGGTGGCTTTGACTAGGTGGTCCATTTTGGGCAGAGGTGGGGAATAGTTAGCCCCACTTACTTCTGCAGGCCATTTTCTAATACTTCTGCCTGCTGTACAAGTAAGTAAATTAATGCAAGGTTTGTTGGTTCCATTGTAGACATATAGAGTCTTCAGTCCATCGTCGGGTTTTGCTTGATTCTGTTTTGCAGCTTCAGCAGCTGGACTTGTCACATCTTTGTCTAACACCTCACAGCTTTAGACTTTGCTCGAAAATGAATTATTTTTGTCTCCAGGCTAAGGATGGTGAACTCTCCAAGTTCTCTCTGCACGTGGAAGCTCCAGTCTGCGTTCTCTGCCCTCCTCAGCACTGAGGACATATTGTACTTGGCTCGAAAAGCAGTTTCCAGACCAATAAACTTGTGATTTCTGGCACAAGCGGTTTAGCAACAGTCGATAAATTACATAAGCGCAATTAAAGTGCCAACCTCTGACCCTCAGTCCAGCCACACGAACTGAGTTGCCATCACCTGACTGCTCCTCGCCATGTCAATAAAACATCACAGCCAACAGAAGACCACCACCACGGACTTGTTCCACTCAATTGAAAGTATATCGGAACGAAACACTAGCTTCGACTACGGAGTGTAACACAGTGAGGGAATCACAAACAAAGAGAGACACACACACACATAAACAAAACTGGACACTTTGACCAAACAGGAGAAGAGCACGGACAGGCTCGAGCGGAAGAGGGACAAAAACAAACTTACTGAGGTGTAAATATGCGTCATTATTATCCATCTCCACTTATTTCTCCGTCGTGTCTTCTTCTCGAGGTTGCTGTTGCCTGGCCGTGAGAGACAGCGGCATCTCAACTTGGCTCCTCTCCCCTGGCCGAGTGAAGTAACTCGACCGACGCTGCTAGCTTTAGCCTGCTCCGCTCGGGGCCCTCCGAGGGGGCGGCGCGACGGAGGAGGCCTTCTCCCAACGACAGCTACACTTATACAGTAAACATGGGCAAAAGTATTGGGACACCCCACTTAAAATGTGAATATAAATGCCCCCTTACTTACAGGGCAAGTAGGGTAATCTTAATGCATAAGCATGTCTAGATGTTATGGACAAGGCCATGCTTTCAATAATGTGGTATCAGTGTTTAGGGAAGGCCCTTGTCTATTCCAGCATTACTGTGGCCCATTGCACGAAGCAAGCTCAATAAAAACAAGGCTGGATGAGTTCTGTGTGGAAGAACTTGACTGGTCCGCACAGAGCCCTGACCTCAACCTCATCCAACAACTTTGGGATGAACTGGAAAAGGCCTTCATGTCCACCATCAGTGTATGTTCTCATAAATGCTCAACAGAATTAATGGACACAAATTTCCACAGAATCTCCAAAATATTGTGGAAAGCCTTCTGAGAAGAGTGGAAGGTTTTATAGCTGCAAAAGGGGGACCAATATCATATTAAAGTATATGTATTTGAATGCAATGTCATTAAAGTCCCTCTTGGGATAATGGTCAGATCGTATTTTTGTCCATATTGAGTAGATTTTCTCCTTCTACAGCCGCAGTGTGGGCTAAATCATGATAGGTTTTAGACAATGTGGCACTTTTCTGAGCATATTGTGAGCCAAATCAAAATACTGAACTACGGAATGTGTCATAAGTGACAGACCAACTGTAAATACCACCACCACCAGTATGTAGTAACAGTATAGTAACAAGACGATTGGGTGTCAGCCCAATCTGAAGATATTTCATATTGAGGTATTTTGGTGCCTTTTTTACCTCTTCTTATATATAAAACAAACTGTATTGTTTTTAAAAACATCTTTAGAGGGAACTTTATTATGCAATCCAATTTGCTATACATACAAATATGGGTATAAATATTTGCTGGTCAAAAAAATCGCTGGTCAACTTCCAGCATATTTTTTTAAAACCTTACTTAAGTGTGCTGGTTTGTTTAATAGTAAAGGAAACAAAAACAATTTCAGGACATGGGGACCTAGGATTGGAGAACACGCATCCACACACAACGAGTCATATTTAAACATGACAAACACAATAAATATCTTTACATTTCTTTTTAGTTTAATTTTTTCTCTGTTATTTGAACAAAAGGTACAGGACTTTTGTAAATATTTCATGAACGATAGTCCATGAGAATGTAAATTACTTGTTGTTTTAATGATGTATTCATGTGGGCCTGCACTATTTAAATCAAGAATATTAAAAGCATGATATTTGATATGTGTTACCTAATTATGTTTGTGTTAAATGAAAGTTAGCATTAAATGAAAAAACAATGAATACCCTTGCCATGAAAGCATGTTCTCCACTGATCAGCAGAAATAGCTCACTGACGCCTTTTCATAATATTTTTATAAGGGAAGCCTGACAAAGCTCACATGTAGTTACGCAACAGTACCCAAAAATCTGCTGTTCACGTCTTCAAACCCACTTTCTTTTATTAGAATAAATTGTGAGTAAACAGTACATTGAAGCTGAATTTGTAATGAAATCAAAATGCATTTTCATTCATAAAACACTAATTCATTTTATATCACAATTTATTGTTTTATTTATTGTAAGTGGCTGACAGCATCATTTTTTAATTACTGATGTAGCTGAGGACTCTTAACGGCAGCACCATGGTCTGGAGACCCCTTGGCAGGCCCCTGGATCTTCATAAGTGGGGGTCATGCAGGGGTTAGCTCCCACTACCTCCGAAGGTTATTCAGAAGTCACCGGCTTTCACAGTCTTGAACTCTGAAGGCGCAGACCCGCTGCTAGTGCTGGGGTGGACCCGTGTGTTTGGGAGCCCCTTCCCTGCACTTTAGCCTATAGGACTAGCTGCTCTTTCTCAGCCCTTGTAAACGTCCTATAAAAGAAACACAGGGGGACGGCAACCAAGACGAATAGCTTTTTTTTCCAACTCATCTCACACCAATCAAGGCTTTTCATCCGCACCCCCTTCCCCTTTGTCCATTAGATAACGTAAATTCATTAAAGTCAAACTGAAGGATTAAATCGCCGATTTGTCAAGCCCCTCTTTGTCCGAGCTTAATGGTGGCACATGGTGCAGGCCGCTTTGTCTGCTTTGGGCCAAAGCTATAGGATCTTTACTCCTTTAAGATAAGGAGTGTGTGAGGAAGGCTCTAGTGGGGTTTAGGTCCTCACATAATTTAGGGTTCTAACATGCAAGTTGTTCAAGTCTAAACCACCATCGTAAATCATTAGGTGTGCATAAATCTATTGTAAATACTGGGTACAAGTCATACAGGCCCTTTTGTAGCTCTGATTGTGTCGAAAATCTGTCCTTTAAGGCCAATTAAAAATGGATTAGAATGCAACAGTGTATTTAATTGTATATTGTGCAAAGATTGTTTTCTTCCTTATAATTTTTCTTTATAAGAGCTAATTGAATACAAAAAAAACAAAATGTACAATAATATAGCACTACTGTATAAACTTAATTATTTGAGGCATAAAAAGCAATTTTCATTAATGTGTACGCATTTGATTCTTTATTAGTATCAAAATTGCATCGTTAGATTTACAGCGGAGTGCAAAAGTCAGTACTCCTCTGAAAAAATGAAATGTTTTGTTGATTTTCTACAGAAAACACACTTCTAGAAAGGTGTCATGTTTACAGTTGTGAGGATGTGCACCTGACTGAGGGTCTTCAAACCATTGCACATGACTGTAAATTATAATTTTTTCTTTTTCCCCTCCCGCTTAACATCTATCGTCACTTTAGGCCCCCTAAGTCCCTCCTCACTAAAAGATAAACAGTCACACACACACACACACACACACACACACAGGCTGAGTCAGAAAGACAAAGCACATGCAGTAATCCCTTTGTATTCACAACACCGTCCAGACAAACAATGCTTCTAAAGCCTCTGCCCTCCCCCAGCACAGCAGACTTAGGCCACCTGCTAACACAACATTACAGATTAAATAAGGATAACCTAGCTGGGCTACCTGGCACATAGCACTGGTGTTCATCACGAGCCGTCACTAGTCTTACTGCTGTCTCTGTCATTTTGTGTCACATACATGAGGACAGGATGTGTAACATTTAAAGGGCATTCTTGTAGGGCTGTCACTATTGACTACTATACTAACAAACTATTGATTATTTCTGATGTTTAATCAAGTAAAGGCCAAGCAACAAATCGCACATTGCTTATGAACCACTGCCAACACTGATTTGGTTCAAGTTCATTCAAAATGATTAAGTTTTAAAATGAGCTTTTTTAAATATAAGCCCTTCAGTGTATGAGTACATACTTCTTTATTCTAGATTATGTTTTTCACTCTGATATCCATTCAAGCCCAATATTTTAAAATTAGCTAACAATTGCGAGGAATTACATTCAATTTACATTTTGTATCAACAGATCCTAGATACAGAAAAGCAAAGGAAAGTGAGAACAGCAAAATAACACAATAATGAAACATCAATCGCCAAACAATACAAACTTATTTCAATGAACAATGTGCAAGGAATAAATTATAGTGAATTGCTCTACACTTTTGTTATTGCCTCCAACTACAGTTGCTCTATTGGGTTAAATCAGGTTAAGTTCATTTAAGTATTTTCTTCTATAGCTCCTAGCAAAAGCTCATAGTTTCTATGTAGTACAAAAAGGGTTGGTTGACTCATAACACTAGCTGTATTCTTTGAGCGTTAACGGTTCTATACAGAACCACTGCCTTTACTAAAGAACTCTGTCCTCTTCTCTTGCTTTGCAATCTATAACCCATCTCTCTCTTTCTCTCTTTCTAATGAACCAGAGGGAGGTCTCAGTGAGACACTTCTCTCTCCCCATCTGCTCCTCTTCTCAATACTCCATCTTCGTCATGATGTATAAAGCCATTCCCCCTCTCCTCCAGAAATGCGCCCCCTTCCCGTACACATGTAGCGATGATAAGTGATCTCTCCTCCATGCATGCTTTAGCGGGACAATGCTGGACAACGATGTTCAACATCATCAATCTTGCGACACATTCATCACCCAGACAAAAGATATAATAGGCAGAGGACTCTGTTTGTGAGGGCCTGTTTGTATACTTTCTTCTCCTCTATTCTCTCCATCCCTTCCATTTTTTCCAAACATCTTTTTTTCACCACCACAATTAGCATTAGTTGAAAATGCACTCCCAGTGGGAGAAATGTGAGCCTCATTCCACTGCAGTCAAAGAAGAATCTCTACCTGTGAATAAAACACTTTGGGAAAGTCCAATATATTTGGAATTTCCCAAATTGTTTTATTGTTATCTATGTTAATTCCTGTTTGTTTGGGTTATGCAGCTTAACAGATTTTCTTCTGTAATGGTTTGCCAAAAGCATATAACAATTAAAAAAAAATTGAAATAAAGTTAAAGATTTACCTAGATCTTCCTCTTTTCTTTTACCTGACTGGAAAGCTCTAAGTAATGTCTAGTTTTTTGGGACCCTTCCTGGGCCTGTACTCTTAGACAATATCAAAGAACACAAAAAGTCCTGCTCTAGATGAAAATTTTATTTCCATTTTAAAACCATGTTTGTAATTGAGACATCAAAACATGCGAGTATGAAGACCCTTTAAAGACATGCGAGTGTGAATACCCTTTGAGAACCTTCACATAATGTAAAGGTTCCTTACATCCTTACTTTCCTTAAGTGTTGTGCCTAGAATTTACATGACGTGAATGTCCTTTATTCCAATAAAAGGCTTTTCACCCTCACTTACAAATGCTTCTCAAAAGAACCACACATTTGACAGTTATTTTGTTTCTCTGATGTGTTTCTTCTGGTTCTCTGGTCTCTTTGATTAAATTTCTTTATATTTTCACAGCACATCATGTTAATTATTAAGCACGTGTCTCCTTACTACTCCTACTCCATGCCAAAAATACCATTCAAGTGTGACTTTTTTGTGAAATGTGGTAATTCTTTACTTGATATTGTCATCTATTCATACCACAAAAACTAAATTAATGGTGTTATCATCCCAATGCTTTATCCTGGTATGATTAGGTAAAAAAACTTAATTTCAAAAGGGACAAAAAATACACTTAACTCTTAATAAAACACATTTCAGAGAACACCAGGATTTGTATCCTCTGGTCTTGGTTCAGATTCCTCCACAATTACAACGGGCTTTGCCCCAAAAACCGATTCTAGATCAGCATTCCTACTTTTAAGTTGTTCTGTGAAAACAGACCCGGTTGTCCAAAAAGGCAGCCAAAATTGGCTACACACTGAGGTTTGTTTTGTTAGCTCACATTAAGTTATACCATGTCTAAAACCAAATCAATTAGTCCATAGTACCTTTTTGTGAAGCTGGTTTTAGTTTGAGTGAGTTTATAGGATACATTTACAGAAAATTACTGGATGACTATTCACTTCTTATATTTGCAACATGAGCCTCATTGGTGCTGTGCTAAGCAAAAGGTGCAAAATTTTGACATATTGGCTGTTCGACTATGGGGCGCCGTTTGTAAAAACAGCTTCACAAATCTAGAGGTGTCATTTATTCAACATTTAGCACAATGTTCACAAAATGTTTACACATTTAGAGCTAAATGTGATTTAAAAAAAAACAGTGTTAGGTTTTGGTCCATTTTCTTGCTGCTTAATTGTTAAATGTTAAATCTAAATTTTAAATCTAAATCTAAATGTTAAATGTTAAATCTAAATGTTAAATGATAAATCTAAATGTTAAATGTTAAATCTAAA
>JBBKCR010000148.1:12015971-12032653 GCA_037577295.1 Ladigesia roloffi | reverse complement strand
TGTTTGTGTGTGTGTGTGTGTGTGTGTGTGTGTGGGGAGGGAATTTAAAGCATTAATTAGATTAATTAATCACAGAAAAAAAATAACGCATTAATATTTTAATGTAATTAACTCTTTAAGCCCTGCCACTAGTCGCCAGATCAATAATACGTCATACTCCCAAACCTCTGCTGCGTGAGCAGCCAGAGAGCACAGTTCAGCTCATAGCACACGAGTAAGCTTGTGAGATTTGGAACAAAAAGACACCAAAATGGCGAAGAAAAAGTTGTCTCAAGTCTTGTGAGTGTTTTTTGCCAATTCTAACTCTGAGGGGGAATATTTGCCTTTTGGAAACGACGCTCGCGCATCTCCCGGTTTAACTTCGGAGCGCAGCTGCACCGTAGCATTAGTAGCTTTAGCATTAGCTCTCTTCAGACCATTGGGCAGAGTCTCTGTGCTGGAGCCGAAGTGTATGAGAGGGAGCTGGGGGAGGTAGGAGAGGCAGCAGGGTGATCTGGGTCTGAATAGAGCTGAAATAGCAATGATACTGGTGGCTGAGTTTATTTGAGAAAAGAGGAAGTGTATCAAAACTTACAACTGTCATAAACTGTCATAAAAGATGTTGACAGTTTAAGATGGTGTCTGGTTTGCAAAGAGTTTGCAGTTGCTTGCATTCTGATCTGTTTACGTATCTAGATATCTATCTCTTTTATTAGTTTCTATTGGCCTTTGATCTGCTATTATATACATACATGTGTTTGTTTACAGAACTAGGTGAACAAAAATCATGAACAGTTCCCAGTTCATTTCTATTTAATGCATAGTCGTACAGCCCTGTCTGCCACTGGATCACCCTACTTCTGTAAGCAATAAAACTTTATTCCAGATGGATTTTTAGTTTTGTGTTATTTATATTTTGCCACCCACAGCATTTTGCAAAATCACTTTTGACTAATCTGGGGCCCCTGTGTATATACTTGCTGGGTGTCATTAGGGCTACAGCTGGGTCTGGGTGATACCTGATAATAATTCGATATTTTCTTTTTAAAAACTGTAGCAGAATTTGTGTTAACAGATGGGATTAAAACATTTAATAAAATTGCATATTAAATGTTATAACACTGAACTGACATCTATTTTTATTAGATGTGACATCAAACATTCTCCATATCCTGCTGTGGAGAGTTCATAGCTGTTTATTCCCTTAAAATATTACACAAGTTCACTTGTATTACCTTTTAACAAGGTGTGTCTTTTAATCCATAATTCATTAAAAAGATGCTTCAGTGAGAATGTTTTGGGGGGAGGGGGGATTACAAGAGTGAAATTACAAAAACACTTTTGTCCATATAGTGTACTTGATGTCCTGTGAGAGATGGCCGCCTCAATGATCAAATATCTATATTTCTATTCAGAAAAGTTAACTTTTACTGGGTGACAACGAGGGTGGACGTTTGGAGTTGAAAATGTTTTAAGAGCACAGTTCCTGCCAAGTAGATATTACTGGATTTTCTACATGAGCAGAGACTTTAGTGGACTCATTCAGGAAGGAGATAAGTCTGTTAAGACCCCTGCGTATGCTTATGTTACCGATATTAATTTACTAGGCACAGAGACATTTCTTTGTCCTTTTAAAGGCATAATGTATTTGTCTGAATTGTTCCATCTTAATTTGCGCTTAATCGCTGTAGCCCTTCTCTAGTGTAGCAGCATGCTAGAGCAGTCACATAGAAAATGTGAAGGAACTGATTCAATATGTAGTGAATCAAACATTGTATCCCAGTCCAGTTTTTTTTTTCCCCTTGCCCCTAGAGCTTTCAACTGGCGCCTTGTCCTCATTTCTGTCTCTCTCATTTTATTTCTCTCCCTTCATCTGTTGGCCCCAGACACACCATCAGATACAGTCAGAACAGTTATATAAAATCAATACCCTGGCTCATGCCATAAATGACCTCTGGGGAATTTGGATCTTGTGAAAGAAATGATGGATGTAGGTAGAGGTGCCATTCATCCTACTTTTATAATTCTGTTCTGTCCGGAAGGCATGCTGAGCATCTGCCGGTGCTGGCCAACACTTGGCAAACAGTGGAGTCAAATAGTAGTGCCCTAACTGCCCTGAACAAATGATCGAGTTCTGCAAACAATGGGCTTCTTCAGGAAGTCCCCACACGTAAACACACACTATGTAGTGGAAGTGAGCATGTGCTCTGCCATATTCCGGCCACACAGTCGAAAACTTTAACCTTTAGAAATGATTGCATGTTTGTTAGAAACTTTAAATGTCATTCAGTATAATTTTGTAAGTAAGGAATTTGTAAGTATCAATATATATTGAAAATGTAAAACAAATATGTTCAATCTTATCCAGAAAGGGCCAGTCGGGCTGCAGATTGCTTTTCTAAACAAACAAAAGCTTGCATGTCAGCTGTTTGAAGGCATTTCAAGGGGAACATATCTTTTGCTTCTCATTCTTTGGAAGGAAAAAAATGTAGCGATGCCATCCCTGGTAGAAAATATTAATGGATTTTTTTTTTCCAGCACTGTGAAAGTGCTTATGTAAAAGTTCTGCATATAAGCTGTAAATCATAAGACAAGAGTTTATGCAGACCTGCATGGTTATTAGATGTGTCTGCATTTTGTAATTGACTGACACTTAACCTACAGTTTCACCAGAAATTCTTTAAACACAGAGCAGCTCTGCTTTCAAAGACTCCTGCTACTCTCACGCTCAGATCAAGTGATACAGCCCTTCCTCCGAGCTTAGCCACAGTAAGGCAAAAGGATCAGACAGAATATTTTCTCCCTCAAGAAGGTTAAGACTCATTTCTTGGCTTTCACATGCTTACTATGAGTCCCTTCAGTTTGTGATTAAACACAATGTTTTTGTTTATTTGTTACTGCTTTTCTATCATCCTGATTTGAGCAATGACACTTCAGTTTTCCCTCTGTGGAGGTGCTGTAATTTTATTGAAATGTTACTTTGGGTCTCTGTCAGTGACCACATGCGTATGACAGATGTGTTCTTGTTTACTGTTACTTTAGCTGTTCTACTATTTTGGTGTAAATACACTCCTCTGCACTGTTTAGCCTTCTGTAAACTGCCCTATCTGATTTTGATGCTGATTTTACATTTTGCAATGTACATATTATGTTGTAGTCTGTAGCTGGGTATGATCATGAGGCACTTTTTCCCCCTTATTTTTTTTGCTTGAGTTCCTTAAGCCCATCTAACCAGGCATGCATGAATGATGAACAAGACCAGCCTTACCCACATAGGGTACAGAAATACCTTCTAGAAATGTAGACATGGTATTGCTGTTTGTCATTCTTCCAATGGGTAGTCAGCCTCAAGTCATTCATGCTCAGGTACGCCCCCTCCACCATGAACTTCATTAAAATACATGTTAGTCCGTGAATTGCATGTTCAGGATCGTTCTTCCAAAATAATTTAATATAAAGCAAAAAAGTAAACATTTTGACTGTCCTAAATCATTTGAAGTTTGCTGCACATGTATCTGTGTGCTGATGATTGTGTATGGAATTCTGGGTATTTTCTATATTGAACCATGACCCTGTCCAAATTCTCTTGAGACTTACATGTTTGTGTAAATACTAGAAACCACATCAAAGCAGATTTTCAGCAGCTGCAGCCCTGTCACCACCAGAGGCTCATGACATTTGTCATTAAATGTAAAAACTTAATTAAGAAACTCCTCAAAGTCACAATAGGAAGACACCTAATTAGGGCTGCCACTCTGGCCTTTTTTGGCTGCTGTCCACTTGCCTGGAGAGCAGGAACTGTCAGCATGGGCCCATGTCCAGCAATAAGGCTTAAGACAGAGGGAGGTTTGAGAGGTACCTCGAAACTCTGCTCTTTTGAAGTTTGTTAACAACGACCTCATCAGTAACAAAAACATGCCTGTGGCTTTCAGCTTACTGTGTTTACTTAATCAGAACATTGAGTGAATTTTGGACAGTTGTGGACTAATAACAGAAGTGGGAAATTTGCCAGTTGGGGGCTCTATATTTCTGTAGTGAGCTGAGCAAGAGACACTGCTGATCTTTATAGATTTCCAGGAGATATGATAGCAAAATGATAAGTGAAAGCAAAAAGATAATTTAGTCAGAACGATCTTACAGTTCTTCTTTTTCAAATACTTGATGAAGCCAGTTTATAAAACATCCTGTGGTTTTTAGAACTCAGAAAATGTTTTCATCACTCAAACAAAACAATGTTCCTCCAGTGCTATAGCGCAACATAAAGACCGAAAACAAACACCACAAGACAGGAATACACAAAAAGAGCAGGAGGTCGAACAGAAGCAGTTACAGTGCTTGTGTAAATTAATCCAGAATGGTGACAGAGACTATCATAGCAACAGATTTGCAGGCATCCAAAAATTCATAATCATTAATTAATGTGTAGACAATGAAAGCACCTGGATAAAGAATGTGCGGTATAAAATTTGGCTAGTTACAGTGGGGTTGTAAGTTTTTTTTTGTGCGGTAATTGTTTCCCATTCTGGAAGTGGAGACCCATATGCTGTACAGATTTTGCCATATGGAAAGCTATGGGTGTGGGCGGAGTATATGGGGCCATCCACGATGCTGGTGGCTCTAGGGATGCAGTGTGTGGTGTAAAGGTCAGCGGCAGAGGGGAAAGAAGGGTGATTTTTCCAGCTGTCCTCACTTTCCTTTATATCTATGGTCTTGCAATTTCCGAACCAAGTCGTGATGCATCTACACAGGATGTTCACTGATGTCCCTTGTCCCTCAGTTTCAGCAAAAAGTGCAGACACTGCAGGCACTTTCTTGGTGCTGATAGATCTCCACAATGTGAACACCAAGGGACATGGTGCTGTGAAATATCTCCACTGAGGATTCATTGATTTTCAAGGGATAGTGATCAAAGGGTGCTCTCCTGTGGCCAAATGCCATCTCTTGTTTATACACATTCAAAGCGAGTTTGTTGGTTCTGCTCCAGCTTTTTAGCTGTTCTACATCCTCACCACCTCCTCATTCTTGGTGATCAGACCCACCACCATTCTGTCATCAGCAAACATGATGTGGTTTGAGCTGTGTATTGCTACACAATTGTGGGTCATTAGTATAAACAGCAGAGGGGCGCTGTGCTCAATGTGGTGATGCTGGAGATGTCCTATAGTTGATTTTCTTCCACGTGCATTGTGTCTCACAAGTGTCTTAGATGTTGGCGTGTATTTTCTGGGCATGTGTGCGCTTCGCTGCTCTGATGACCCAGGACAGTTTGGCCTTGCTGTTCTCAGGATTGCTTTATTGCCTTACCTGAATTCAGTGTCATACTCAACACTCAACAGCTCATGCATCTCAGCAGTCGTCCATGGTTTGGTTGTGGATTGTGGTGATGAGACTGCAAAATCATCAGTGTACTTGCTGATGTTTCCAGTCACAGATGCCACATACTACGCCAGGTTAATAGAGCTGCTGGATTTTGAAGCCTTGCTAAGCATGTTCAGTTATGTTCAGCATCACATGTAAGGAAAAATTCGTTAAGCTGCGGGGAGAAACATCTGGAGGAACCAAGAGTCAAAAGAGGAACCCATCCTCTTCTGGTGGTATACCCATCGAAGGAAAGGAAAGAAAGTCTCAATGTAGATAACTAACCAAAAAAAGCCCTTTGTGTACAAACGTAGTTACTGTTAGACAGATTGACCGTCTACAACTAATGTTACAGGAGGAGTTATTAAAGGTAGATTTTGTTAGAAGTGTAGCTTGAGTGTCTCTAGTCCTCAACATCAGGAACAGCGATCTCCACCAGAGCTTTGAAAGAAAGCTGCCCTTGGATGGGAGAAGAGCTTGTGGGGAGTCAAAAGCAGCCCAACCAGTCAAGAACACTTGGGAATGGGGTCAGATTGGTTGCAGACCTGGGATATGGTGGTGACATGGGGCTCCAATGGTGATCAATCGAGGTAGACAAATGAGCATTGGTTCCCCTCCAATACAGAGAACAGAGTTAATTCTCTAATTCAGAGTTGAGACCCCAGCATACCTCACTCAAGCAGCCTAGCTAGAAAAGGCAGAGCCAAATTGTAAGATAGACATGAGAGCATAATGACACCGGTGCCCCCTCCACACCGCCACGTTCGTATATGTGCCCCCCTAAAAACACACCTACCCCCCCTCGACCCCCCTGGTAATTTTAGTCTAGAAACGCCACTGTCCAGGAGTCACAACGACGGCAAGTCCAAGTTCAAAGACAGCTTTTGAAACTGGAAGTTTAACGCTAGTTTTCCCTCACTGAGTTTAATGGCAAAAATGTTTGTGACTTGCAACTTAAGCGTCTCTGCGTCTGTGATTAGTGTACAAGGTTTTATATACATTTTATATTAAATTTGGTTTGTTTTTTAAGTAACGCAAAAATGACTTTGCCTGGTAATTAGTTACTTTTATAGTGATGTAACTCAGTTACTAATGCAGTTACTATTTGTGAGAAGTAACTAGTAACTATAACTAATTACATTTTGAAAGGTACTTGCCCGACACTGGTTCTGAGTAGCCAAGGTTATGGTGGGACTAAGTGATGCTTGTGTAAGCCAGAATTTTGGGAAAACTGAGATGATGGATCAGCACAGTGGTGTATATACATGGTAAATAAAATGGTATGCATTCAAATCTAGCTGCAGTGAGCAGTAAATGGAGACTAGCACAAGTTGTTTTCTTATTGATGTTAGTTGTAGCAGGTTCTGGTGGTGATGGACATGGGCGTCAGTTTTTCCATTTCACATGTGTACAAAATTGTGTTGAGGTCAAGTACAACTATACTTTTGCACCAAAGTTGGAACCCAGAGAGGCTATTGCGATTTAGCATTCTATCTTATCCTCTCAATCCAAGGATTCGATCTAGCAGTTTTGCCCATCAAAGTGACATTGTATCAGGTAAATATATGTAGATAAATTGTGAACCCAATGAGCCAAAATAGTGGGCTGAGTTTGTATATCTACATACTACACAAGACATTTTTATTCTTAACAAATAGACTGCACTTTACTCTGCCATTCCTAAACAGTGAATGGGCGATATGTCGATGCCATAGCATTTACATGGAATTGTGATTAGGTGCAGTAAGTGTTGGCCATTCTTAAAAAAAAATATTCTGGGCTTTTGTAACTTGACTCAACAAAAATTTGTTTTTACATCACAGACACACCCTGACATTCTGCTGTAAGATTTCCTGACACAGCATGAATATCATGTATCACTCAAGGATAGCTATCCAAGCTCTGAGGCAGTGAAACTTACTCTCCACCCTGCTTTTTTTTGTGATAAAAGTAAAAAGGAAAGGAAAGTATAGTAATTATTTTTACTTTATGTATTTTACAAGCATTGTGCAACTTTATTAAACATGCAACCCCTGTGGTGAGTATAGGGCTTTTATTTAATGTTAATTTGCAGTTCATGTCCTATCCTAGGCTCTCAAAATAAGATAAAAATTAAAGAAAGCAGGTACAGTAGAAACATCAAATTTATAACATTTTAAAACATGCAGAGATGTTATGTAATTTTTTTATGCTTGTAACATACTTTTCTACAAAATCATTTTCTTTGCTTAAACATATTTTTTTATTTATTTGAAGATTTTAACAAATGTTTTATGTGTTTTATACTGATCTAGGCACAAAATCATTGCAAAGACCAGATTTCCAAATATTTCCAAATTGTATATGTCAGGGACGGTAGTTTGCCTGTTTTAAATGTGCGATAACCTGCTGCTGCTGCCGTGAGCAAAGACTATTGTTATTGGTCAGTTTAGGCATGTTGTGCACGTGATTGGTTGATGTGATATGTTACACCTTGAATTTGCTTGTAATGTGAGAAAATTCATAGAATACTTTCAAACCCCAGTTCTTGTGAAAGGTTTTTTTTCCCTCGCTGCTCAACTACTAAACTGAAAAGTGTAGATTACACACACATACACACACACACACACACACATTACAAGGCTAGGCTATTGTAATGAATTTTATCATGTTTCACAAACCTGGCTCGCCAGCATAAGAGGCTCATGATGAGGTAAGGGGGCGTTTGTGCAAAAAAGGTTGAGAACCACTGGTCTAACGTAATTGGATTGATTCTCTTCTACATTTTATTATGCATAACAATGGGAATACTCAAGGCTAACCTGCCAGGGAATGGAATCAGATCCTACTGATTATTTGGACATGAAGAATTTGAGATTTTCTCACACCCCTTTGACTGATTGGTCCAGGCCATTTTTCCAGGGGATTTGAGCTGGACTCATGTGTGAGTCATCTGTTTGTGTGTTGGATTCATTGCTAAGGGAAGATGATGGCCAACATATGACTCACCTCTGGCCATGGGTTCGGAGTATGGTGTCCTAAAATGCCACTTAACCCCTGACTTAACCCCTGTAAGATGGCCCACAACTCAAGCATTTCCTGAGCTGGGCAGTTGCCGGGCTTTTCTAGAAGTTCAAACACATGGGTATAAATGAGCATCTGGTGAACACTTTCTTTGATTTAAGTGGCGTTTGGTATTTTCTGCCTTTCTAAAAACACATTTTGTTTGTCATTACAGAGAGTGTGATAAAGGACAAAGATTTTGAGGTGATGATGCAAATTGACTGCGAAGTTATGGACACCAGGATCCTGCACATCAAGTCCTCCAGTATCCCGCCAGTCTTGCGCGTCAATTCAACTGAACCTGGCTCTTTCTTCCACTCAGCCCCTGCTAGCAACCAAGTAAAACCTCCTGTTGTACTTATGGGCTCTGCATAACTGTGCTCAGGCTCAGAACTGTGACCAATTCAACAGAGCTCTTTGTGATTACTCATTTTTTTACTTTTAAAATCCCCATTTAATATTAGTTCGATTATTATCGCTTTAATTTAAGGCATTTTAGTCAAAGTTTGAACTGATGTTCAAGAAGACCAGTTGTCTCAACTGGACCAAGTGCCATCAAGGAAGCCTTGTAGTCTCAGTGGTTATAGACACGGATGTGCGGTCTTGTCTGCAAAAAGTAGGTATGGGTGTTTAGTTCTTACATAGCAGGAATACACCTGATCAGTTGTTTAAAGAGTGAAAGAGATGAAAAAATTAGAATTGAGTGCATGTTTGCTTGGTTGAAATGAAACAGCAGTCACACAAGGCCTTTATGAATAAAATAAGACACACTTAGACTTGGTAATTTTGTTTTCAGCTAACATTTTTATTTAGGGAAAGGCTAGAGATGTATGTAGTTGAGCACAGTGGAAAAGCTGTGGCCCCTGAATCCCCTTACCTTGATCATCAGAGTAATTGGGGGAAACACTGCAGGGGACCAGGGCCTGGACCTTGAGGCTCCCCCTTGTAAGAACATGCCTCAGCCGCACCATTACACACTTAATACATCCTGGTTGCAAGCTCATTTCAATCCTCAGTAGTTTCCCACCCGATCAAAGGATTTGTTTATTGTGCATTTGGTTTTTAGTCATGAATATTCTCTCAGGAAGTAATGTAAATGTGGCACACACAGATGCAAAATGTGTTCAATTTTGGTTCAGTAGGTTCAGTTTTGTGCAGACATATGTGTGGCTTGTGCAGATTTATTTTTAGTTTATGTTTTGTTTGCACTTTTGTTTCCTCTGCATTGTGAACCTTTAGAAGTTATTTGAAAGTTAATCTTTGGATATTATTTATGAATTATTTCTAAGCTTATGGCTTGAAACACATGCAAGGCTTCTTAATCAATGTTCTTTATTTTTCTTATTAAAAGGTATTTTACCGACTCTTTTGTAATTGTGAGAGTACAGCTAAGATTCTGTATGGTTTATAATGCGATGCGAAAAAATGAAATGTAACTGCTTCTTGATCATTGATTAATTAATATTCATAAAAACTCTCACCTGCACATAATTACTATTTAGCATTGAAGTTCTTTGCAAAAGTTTGAAACACCCCTGGTTAAACTATTTGTTGCTGATTTCCTAAGCAAAAAATCTGCACGTTTTAGGGCAAGATCTTCATTTTTTTGCTTAGTTTAACATATTGTTGGAAAACAATTTTTTTTGTAATATCCTGCCATGTTAAAATCAGAGAATATAAGGTAATTTTGAATAAAAAATAGCATAAATGTGTTCAACCAAAATATGATTTGAACAGGGGGACCCAACATTACAAAGCTCACTTTGTTTTCCTTATAAACACCCTCCCAGCAGACATTTATACCACTTAGATGCGTAAACCTTTGTAAAATCTGATGAAACAAAATGAAGTACAAATTAATTTAAAAACTTGGCATTACAGTTGTGGCACAAGACACTTCAAGAATGATATGGATGACAATATGATTGATTTGATATTTCCTTTTATTGTGGCCTTTAGTAGTAATTAGTTAAGGGAGTAACTTTACATTTATGTTAATGTAGTGTTTACGTTTTAAGATGATAAAGTACAGTAAGAAGTACATTTTAGAATAAAAACATGGATATTGTTCATGACTAAACATGATCTATATCAATGATGCATCTGTATATTCTCAGTTGTTAAACATTATGGAAAAATGTTTTTGAAATACTGTTTGGTCACTTGCAAAATGAAATCTATCAAATGTGTCACAAGTGCAGCACTGCAACATTAAAAAATAAACACTGGAATAAGTTAGAGTTGTGTCCTTGTGGTGGTTATGTTCTCAAATCAGAGTGAAGTGGAAAGTCCTCTACAATCTCCTCTGTGGTTTCCATTGTTTCTCACTGTCTGAAATGGAGGTGGTGTGGTCATATTGCAGTACTGATTATAATTCCGCCTAAAGGTTACACTAAGAAATTATAGTCTTTAACCCCCCACAATGCTTAAGGTTGGGGTTCAGTGTATGTTGAGATAGAACAGGTGGGATTTACACAAATGCCATAATTAGGGGTTCACAGTGACTTAGCATGCAATGAGAAAACATCAGTGCAATTCTTATTGTACCATAAAAAAACAAATAGGTCATTCAAAGATTTTTATTGCAGTCCTTTTCCCCAGTATGTTAAAAAAAGAGTAAGTGCTTTACAAAGAAATGTCACTGCATGAAACGGATAAAAAGTGTACATAAAAATAGCAGGAATGAAAATGAAACAGCAAAAATACATTTGTAAAATTTCTGGATTTTCTCCAACAGCTTCTATTAAAAAATCTGGGATGTATCAGTAAAAAAATCTACCAAGTATACATTCATTGATACCATATTTCAGCTTAAAGCAATATTACAGTATATACAATGCTTTTTTAGAATCAAACATCTTTTCCCCCGAACTTCTACCAGCACCCTGGAAAGTATCAAACGATTCTGTATTTATAGTGCAAACCCAAATATCACAATATACCCCAACTAATAAGTAACTTACTGAATTAGTGGACCTCTAGGAAAACAAAAAATAATGATTTCTTCAGTCATCCTTTTGTGAATGAACATGACAAAATGAAACGTTCAGAAATTCTGTGATGTTGACAAGCTACTAATGTTTTTGTTAGCCACAAGAGCTTACAACATCTAAACAGCTGTTATCTACATCTAAAAACAACATAAAAGTTCGTCTGTTTGCTTATTAAGATGGTGAATGTTGTTGCTTTCCTAAGAAATAAAAGAAGCATTTAGGATACATGAAACCTGCATCATGCCTTTTTGTTGTTTTTTTTTTTCATTGTTTTCAATATTGTTTTTTTTACTTATCTATGTTGCAACAAGGCAGGTAAGTACAGTCATATTTAATTTCTGCTATGTTTGTACTAAAATATCACAGCATTGTGTGAAATAATCAGCTCCCTCTTACTTTCACTGGAGTGCTAACTTGATGTTAACACGCCAGCTAGGCATTTTTGTTAAACAGCCAGTAATGTCATGGAAAATGAAGTGCTGGTAATGTACTCAAGTGTTTCATGTTTTAGAATTAAAAAATTATACAGGCCATGAAAATTGATCATTAACCAATTTGGCCCAAAGGGAAAGACTTCTTGATTGGTTCACCCTTAGTAAGCACTGATGTTAGCATGTTAGCATCATGAAAACATCACCCACAATTTCAGATAAGAGCTAAAATCAGTAAGCGGAGTCATCTATATGAGCATTAATGCTTTGTGAGAAATGCTAAGGGGGCTGCTCTACAGTCCACATTATGCATGTCCTCCCACCCTAACTAAACACACCAATTCTGTACAGTGACTATGACACACTTCTAAATAACCTAAAGAGGGTCAACATATGCAAATATGACATTATAAGTGACTTGGTGGCCGTTGTCCCAAGCATACAGCACCCTCTCTTTGGGGTTGTAGTCAATCTGAGTGACATAGGTGTAGTTGTTGCTGAAGGGCAGCCGTGGGATCATCTGAGTGTTAGTGTGAGTGTCAAAGGCATAGCTCAGGTTGTTTTCTTGCTGGTTGAAGTTGTCTGTAGCGTACAGGACTCCGCACACAATGAAGCAGTTGCCGTAGCGATTACGGCGGAGTCCAGTCCTCCAGGTGGTCTCGCGCTGCATGCTGAGGTCGAAGGTGTTGAGGCGGCTCAGGACGATTACTTCCTGCAAGAAGCCTTCGTCGTCCAGCGCTGGGTAAATCACCCACAGCCCACTCTCATCCACTGCCAGGTCCATTTCTGAGTGACCTCTCCATCGCCAGGACGACACCTCGTCGTTCTCAAACACGGCATCGTGCAGCATGGTCCAGGCTGCCACATAGCGCAGCCGCAGGTCGTATTTGATTATGTCGCGTGAGAAAGCACGGTTGTAAAAAAAGGCACCATTGTAGACAACATGGCCAGTGCCAATCCAGCTGTAAGGCAGCTTATAGGAGTTGGTGAAACGTCCTGGAATTGAAAGCATGACACACCACATTAGCTATTAGACCCTTCAGTTTTATAGTTCACCATATGTGTGAACTCGTGGTTTAAGATGATTCTGTGTAGGGCCATTAATGAATGTTTGTTTTGCTGCAAAATAAGAACCCTGGTCTCACTCTCTGGTTAAGCATTTCAAAGTCTGTATGCTTGTATTCAAACGTTTGGAATCACTAGCCATAATAAGGATTTTTTAAACTTTTTTATGTACATACAAACAAAAGTGTTTAATGTATTTTTCTGAAAGATTTTTCAAACCTTTTAATAATTTCAAGAATAATTTCATGTTCAAATGAGCGTTAGATTGACAACTTCACCATGACACCCAAGTAGGGTGGGCAAGTGGTTCTGCCAGTAAAAAGCTACAATTCAAGCACCTAATGTTGCTGTATAAGTTGCCATGCTTTCATAAAACTTAGTGAGGAAAAATGACTTGGAGATCCATCTCGGTGAGTTGAGCTGAAATTGATATCTAACTTCAGATGTGGAGGATCTTCAGGGACAGGACTGAGCACCCCTGACATAGATCCTACAGTATTTGTGCATGTCAAATACAAAATGATATACGATGTTTTGGAACTGTGGATGGACGTGTGTTGTGAGGACAGACTGGTGAAACAAAGATACCTTGTTTGAAGACGTCCATGTTCTGGAACTCCAGCAGGTGGTTGCCGTAGTAGTAGTTTGTGACATAAATCTTGTCATCGTGTGCCAGTGGGTCTTTCATCCAGGCTCCTTCATTGCGGCCATACTTGTTGTGTGTGACAGGCTCTGAAATTGTGGCTAATGTGTCCTTGCATTCCCCTGAAAACAAAAACAACACTGAGTGCTTCACTGCTGACACTTTTCATGCCCGAAAGCAAACGTTATATTTAGATTCACTGATTCAGTTTTAAATCTGAGGATTTGTTGTCCATCTCTGCAATCGAACTGTAATTAAACTTTGTCCTGTTTGGTCTACAATAACCAATTCTAACTCTTCCATCATCTTCTACCCAACCGCAACTGCTCAAACTCTTCTGAAGTCTCATCATTTGATATGTGCAGAGGGATTTACACTCTGAACAGCTTTTGTTTGACTGGACTTTAACACTGCAGGCATCTAGACTGCTTCGCTACCTTCTAAAAACTTGCTTCAGCACTACAGACTGTGGATAAGGTCCATTTATAACATCTCTACCACAGTAAACAGGATGCAAAGTATAAAACAAAGGCCTGGAGTTGAACAAAGTGTATTTAAGCTGATACTTGATCCATTAAGAAATGATGGGACAGGATGGTCTTACACAGTAAAACATACAACATATTTATACACTTGAAATTCTAAAACCTATTTAAAAACAATTTAAGGAACTGTGGGAACTCAGCTTTGGTTTACCTGGCCTCCTCTGGGGTTTCTCCAAGAGGATCTCCTCCACTATAGTTTTTATGATTTTGGGCTCCACTTCTTTCTCTTCCTCCACGTCCTCCTCCTCATCCCAGCTGATGCTGTATTTGCGTTTGGCAGGTTTGCTGGTGGTCATGGTGGTCAGGGGCGACGCTGAAGTTGTGGCTGGCCAGCGAGGCTTCGCGGGTGCTGCTGTGCTAGAGTAGGTCTCAGGTTTAGTTAAATGTGGTGTAGTCTTAATTACAGCTGCTGCAGTTTCAGCATTTTTGGGACTACTTGTCACTCCATTAGGAACATGCTCAAACTTGGTGGCAGTGTCAGCAGTAGAATCTATGGTCTCTGGCATGAAAATGGAATTTCTTTGAGTGGTTGGTGTTGGTATTGTCCTTGTTAGGTGTTCTGGCTGAATATCTGTGATGAAGTTCTCTCTGTAGATGGGTGCACCTGTGTTGTGGTTTTGATCAGTAGAAATCTTCATGATGGCCGTTGACTGACTAACAACAGTGGCTGCTGTTGTTTGTCCCATATCTGTGGTCATTTGAGGAACAGTTGAGGGCGACTCCTTCATGTTAATGTGACTCGATGGCTGGGCCAGGATGTTCAGAGCTTGTGGAGCAATACGATTTTCCTCTTTTCCTTCCTGGGCTCGGGTGAGGTTCTGAGGGTTAGTCTGTGCTGTGGGCCTGACGTCTTTTAAGTTTTCTGTGGTAGAAGGTGATAGTAAGGCTCTAAGTTCAGTAAAGTTTCCTGTGGTGGACTGGTATGGTGTTTTCATCTTGACAGGAAGAGCAGTGTCAGATCCTTCCATTTTAGGTTCAGCTCCTTTGCTATTTTGTGCAGCTCCTTCATCTACAGCTGGAGTTTTGGGTTTAGCTGGAACTGACCATGCTCTGATGACAGGCCTGAAGGCAGGGGCATGGGGAGGAAGAAGCTGCTCCTCTGTAAAAAGATCTAGTTGACTGTCACCACTGTGGCCTTCATCTTCTGGCACTGAAGAAAGGAACCAAACAACCGTTAACACTTGCAAGACAACTCCAAGACAACAGGCTTATTTCAAACATTCTGCCATTTGTTGACCTAATAAGGTTTTAAAGGTTCCAAAACATGATGGTATCCTCATAATGTAGGGAAGAGTAAGGTAAGTTCTCACAGTGTTTTTACTATTGAAACCAGACTAAAAAAACAATAAAAATAGGTTTTTGAAAGACTGAAGTGTAATCAGTGAAATCGGATACAGATCACAGAATTTCATTTTAACTTACTGTTCTCATCTGTTTCCACATCATCCACTGTGTCGGCTTTATAGTATGTGAACCCCCTGACAATCATCTTTGGGTTCCTTTCCCTTCCATGACGCTCCTGCTCTTGTAAGGCCTTAACAGCATCTTCTGATTCTGGCTCACTCTGCTGCAGCAGTCCCACAAACCTCTCCTCATATTTATTCTGTCAAGATCGTAAGCAATTTCACATGTAGCATAATAAGTAGGAATGGCAGCTAACACACTGAATATTCCTTTTTTGGTGACACAGTGACAGTTTCTGTGGTGGTAGGGTTGCTATAAATGCTTAACTTTGTAAGATGTATATGATTGGTCAAGTAAGGAGCACTTAATTGTAATCTAAATCAGAAGTGCTTAAGCGTATCTCATACTCATACTTTTTTATTCAGCCTAATGGTGCAGCAGGGGAACATGATAATATCTATCACTGTTTTGATAAGTTGTGTCCTGTTATGTTGCCGTAATGTTTTCCAAGTAATGTGTCAGTACTTAAACTATACTGACCAACTGCTTTACAAAGTGTAGTTTGCCTTACACTGGTTCAAATAGAGAGCACCATTAGGCCTGGTTCACTGGATTCAGTGCACAACAGAACATGAGACACTGAATATAAATCATTGTGTTAAAAGATTTTGACAGTATATTATAAATAATACCTACTGGATTTACCAAGTATATTCCCGTCTGTAAATTCCCAAACATATATACAACATTATATTTCATACACTCCTACTAAGAGAGTTTTTTGTTTAGAAAGATTGGAAGGGATTCTCTCATTACACCATTCACTTGCTTGTTGTATAAGAATTCACCCACCTCTGGAGGCTGATAAGCTGCAGCCTCACCATTCTTCTCACTCAGTCTCTTCCTGTTCTCTTGCCATGGTGAAGGTGTGGAAGAGGACACGCCGCCTTCTGTTGTTTCTGGTTTTCGCGATAAACTCTCAGACTCGGCATTGGTGTGGTTCTGAGACATTAGCTGAAGAACAGTACATAAAAATTAAGATATAAACAAAGTTACACTGTCTTTGCATGACTGTCATTAGTAAATACTAGGGATGCACTGAAATTTTGGCCATAATAAATGCATTTTCGGTTTCGGACGATGACGCAATCATGACGCAGCTAATGCAGCCACGGCCTCCACGTTTCTGATAGGTTTAATGTCAGCATGTCTGCCGTGTGGC
>JBBKCR010000148.1:11998214-12011621 GCA_037577295.1 Ladigesia roloffi | reverse complement strand
CGAGTGTGTGTCTGTGTGTGTGTGTGTGTGGGTGTGTGTGTGTCTGTGTGTGTCTGTGTGTGTCTGTTTGTGTGTGTGTGTTCACGCTTTGTTTTCTTAGGTGAGTCAGTGGATAGACGAGGTTGGGGAGAGTCGATTGCAGACACTGGGAGAGCTGGAAGATTCTCTGGAACAGCTACGTGGAAAACAGACTGTTTTCAGAGATTTCTACACTGCTGCTTATGTATGTCAATATTGTTTGTGTTGTTCTGACTCATACTGATAGTAATCAGTCTAAACACAATGCTGATTGGTTAACATTTTAGAGTTGTAGACCTCTTCACGTCTTTGGCTGAATACAGTGCATCATCATGGGCTAACCTAGTTGGTTTCTACAGTTTATTATTGTTTTGACACTTCATATTTTAACTCGAGTCAAGTAGGTACTTTTGCTTATCTATCCTGTTCAAATATAATTATGGAATTCCACATTAGTGGTGCAGTACCTAGAGAGTTAATTCGATATTTATTTAATATTTTGTGAAGATAATATTTGATATATACTGCACTTCTTTTAGGGATTTATTCTTGTGTTATTTTCTTAATTATAAAAAGTGTACAGAAAATATATTTTGAAGTGCACCCAGTGCTCACACAGGTGTGTAGTTGCACACACACACACACACCAAGAGAACATTCTCTGATTCAGCCACACACCATGCCCAGCGCCAGATATCAGCTGGAGTGGTACAAATCCTTGGAGTGAAGCATTGGTATTGTTTCCTGAGGTGATCGAGCTCCATCCTATACTTTTGAGTGGAGCTGGAGTGAAACTTATCGTCCAACATCAGTAGCCGATTCCCCTAATGAATGCTTTTGTGGCTAAATGCAGACAAATCTTCACAACAATGTTCTAGCTACACACTTAAAGCCTTCTCAGAAGGTTCTTCTCCGCTGCTGCTTGTCAGAGTAGAGGCTGTTGCTGCAGCAGCTGGAGAAACAGGACAGAATCTTGCCTGTGTGTTATGGGTGCCTGTGTGTTATGTGTGTGCATGTACGGTCACTGCTTACCTTTGTGTATTTATTACAGGAGCATTGTAAAAGTGGAGAAGCTCTTCTGAAGAGGTTAGAGCGATGGGAGGATGTTTCGTCAGCTGAGCTGCAGGTGTATGAGGTTAAAGTGCGCTCCTTCTGGGTCCACCTGCACGACTTCTCGCAGAGAGTAGAGGACACCAAGGAGAACATTGACAAGACGGTCCGCCTGTATGAGTTCTTCGACAAGGTGAGACACCAAACAGCATTCATGTCTCTCATTTATGGCCAAATTTGCTTAAAAGACGCATTAAACCGTATTAACAGCACCAAAACACTTGTCTAGACTGTACACAAACACTAAAGCTGTAACGTCTGCAAATTGAGTGCGTGCTGAAGAGTCATAAAATAAAAACATCCATAAATCTGAAATCTAAACGGTTTATAAAAGCCAGTGGAAAGGGGCATGCGAGGAATTGGAGTGGAGTACGGTATATTAGTATGCTGGCAGCGAGACTCCATGCAATGTGTGTTTAGAGTTTACATGCTCCGTTAGACCCCAAATCATGTTTGTCTGGGCATGCAGGCATTTTGATGGTATGCAGCTCAGTCCCATGGCACAGGATCTGTTTCCCATCAGTGGATGGTCAAAAAGGGCTCCAGCACGGTGGACACGGTGAATTAAACAGCACAAAGTATAAGAAATCATTTCATTCATTACATCAGCATGATGCTTTCATTTCTCCAGGGTTATATTTAGAATCCAGGCAAATGATACGTGTGTAATAATCATTGTTTATCAATAGTCCAATGCAAAGTACTATATCTTAGGCTATGTTATTAATGGTAATATATGTAATACTAATCTTTTTATTTTAGGTTTATTTGACGTTTTTTTATCAAATTAAGTGATGTTGCCGTATTGACCTATAATTCTGCTTGTTTTTAAAACATGCAGTATTATAATATGTCTACTATTGCCATAAACAGATATATATTAGATACATAGCCTAGATTTAAGTTATTCTTTCATATAGACTGAGATTTCTGACCACATTGCCCAACTCCTAATTTAAATGGAGATTTGCAGTGTTATCTTTGCTCTCAGTGAGTCAGCAGCTTGGTTTATGAATTTTTTCCACCCTTTGTGAGTTTAAGATACTTATTTCGGCATTTCAGTGTGTAGGCCTTATTCTAAGTAGTTTGCAGGTTTTCCTCTTTTGAAACAATGGTGTCTCTTGGTGCTTGTGGGTTTGCTCTCTCTCTCTCTTTCTGAATGGATGGATAGTCAGTGAGAGAAGCTGTGTCTCTGTCTTCTGTCTTTCAGAGTTTGGTGACTTCACTGGGATACTGTAACAATGAATGAGCTCAAATTAGAAATCCATCCTCAGTAAAGTGATTGTAATGTACTAGAAAGAAATGAAATTTAACCACTTTAAACACATGGCCAATGGCTAAAGAATAAAAACAATCTGGTGAATTAAAATGTAATGGGAGAATCAAGTGGACGTATATTGTATGTGAGAAAATTTACAAAAGGAAGGTGGAGTGATTAGAAGTGCTTTTAAATTTCCTCCTAGGCCCACTAATGGATTTTTTTAAAAGCATGCTGCATTTTCAAAAATGTATTACAAGAATACATTAGAAATGCTTAAACAGGGTATCCGCGGATCCTTAAAAAGTCTTAAAAAGTCTTAAATTACATTTTACAAAATTAAGGCCTGAAAAATCTTTAAAAATGACTAGTAATCCTTAAATGCAGAGTTCAATGATCTTAAAATGCCACAGACTCAATAAACACATTTTTTGAGATGATCTGTAAATAATTTTATCGAAATGGCGTTTCGCCTTTTTTGTGTATTTTGGTGTTTTGCCTTTTAGTCTCAATGTGATTGGAATGTTCTTATTTTATTCCCTGTATTCACTTGACGGAACTTAAAACTCTATAATGTTTTTGTTGTGAAATACAGTCACTTTCAGTTATTTCTCAGGGCTTTGAGTTCCAATAAGTGTTCCAACTATTTGTAAGGTGGTCACATGCTGTTTGCCGTTTTGAGAATGTAGGGTCTTAAATTTGATCCAAGTGGCCTTAAAAAAAGTCTTAAATTTGGGTCCCTTAAGCCTGCAGAGACCCTGAAGATAGTACTTCCACTTTTTCCCTGACCCTGCTGCTAATCCACTCGTTTCTCCTCTCTTTTAAATAGATGTCCCCCAGACTCTTCCATTTCTATCGGCACACTTCCTCTGAACAAACACAGCAACTCATAATAAGCTAACTCATAATTCAGAATAAGCTCAATTTGCTGGCTTTAGGTAGCTTGTAGTCTCAATATGTATATAAATATTTATAGCTCAAATTAAATAAAGTTTTTTGTAACTTACCAGGCTATCTGATTTCCTAACTGCTTATTCCTGTTTTTATAAAAGAAGGAAGATGTATCGTACAGCGCTGGGTGTCCACACACAGCCACGATTATTTTGTCCTCAATTTTAGCTTGGGATTTCTTCCTCCCCGCTCTAATCACGTCCCTACTAGAGCAAGCTCCTGATTGGTTAACGCAGCGCGAATTTTCGCCCAAGTTCAGATTTTTCAACTCGCGCGTTGATGTGTCAAACGCGCCGCGCCATTCGCAGGAAACGCGCCGCAGGATGTCTATTCGCGTCTTTGCATTGACTTAATATGTAAATCACTCGCGCTTGACACTTCATTCGCGTCTGGTGTGAACGCACCTTAAGACAGCTTCTTTAAATAGGCCTACATGAACAAAAGTAAGACAATGCAAAGATAATCCACCAGGTTTTTAGGACTGGTCCACTGTTTTACAATAGGCTTACTCGCCCCATCAATCATTGTGTCCCTCTAAACCCGGGTGCTGAAAGCCCAGTGCCCTGCAAATTTTAGTTGTTTTAACAAAATAACATGAAATCTGAAATGCGTTGTTTTTGTACTGAGATTCAAAAATATCCAGAGCATTGGAACTCTAGCACCAGAGTTGAGGAATAGAAAATACACAGATTTGTTAAATTAAGCTAACCTGTCAATATAACCAAAACTGTTGGTGCTGAAAGATCAGTTCTGAACAAAGCACCAATACAAAGTCTAAATATTGGTTATTTGGTATATGTTTTTTATATAAATATAAATTTCAGCTTTTCGTGTCCAAATGTTTGCCTCCTCTGCAGGTACCCAGTAAAGCAGGACTCAATGGAGTCCCAGCTGAAACGGATGGATGCTACTCGTGTGGATGCTGATGATGTAGTCGAGAAGATCCTGCAGAGCCAGGACTTCACCCACAGTCTGCTCGACTCCAGCGCAGAAGGTAACCATGGCAACCCTGCTTTCTGCCCAGCCTGAAGCTTCTGAAATGTCCTTTAGAGCCAAGAGAAACTGTCAGCATTGTTTTATACTGTTACAGAAGAGGGTCTACGCTTGTTTGTGGGTCCTGGAGGGAGCACAGCCCTTGGCAGCCATCATCTACCTGCTAGGTATGTGGCAGCAATTTAAACCGCAGCTTTTAAATTAGCAAAATGTCTGTATTTCTTCTCTGACAATGGCTAAACTTCAAAAACGATGTTTAGTCATTTTAGTGATTACTAAGGCAGATTAGTTTCACACCTTTAAATCATTGTTGGAAATTTATTTTATGTTCAAATTTCTTTTATTTATTCTGTATCAAAGTGTACAATTAATGAACTGATCATTTATAGTGTCTGGTCCTCTGTACCACCTGATCTTAGATCTGCTGTGCTCTCGAATAATACATGCCATAATTTTCTGTTCATCTCTTCTTTTTTTTGCGCCTGAATCACTCTTGTGCTGCAGAGTTGGTGCTGGCGCTTACGAACAGGTGGTGATAAAGCGCTAAAGCTGGAAGTGGCAAAGCAGAAGGCGGCACAAACTAAAGTACAGGAGGGGGAACACACAGGACCTCCAACCTCATTCTTCTGGCAGAGTGCGTCACCCACCCAGCCTCACTGTCGCCGGAGCCTGAGGAATTTAACAGAACAGTACCCTCTGCTGGCTTTGTGGTGGGGTGCTCCTTTTTTGGGTTACTGGTATGACATGACCTCACAACACACTGGGAGGAACCTGTTCTTACTGACTGGACTGGGAATCAAATTCCTCTCAGTGTTTTGTTGGTTCTGTTTTGTTTTATCCTCCAGTCCTTTTTTTTGGTTTCATATGTAGTCAGTCAGGTAGATTTTTTTTTGTTCTTCTTATTGGTTCAGCAGCTGTTTGGTGGGGGATTACCCTTTTATTTGTTCTGTTTGGGAATATTCACATGTACCTTCACCACTTATCTATACCTCAGTAGTTGTGTGCACTTTGCAGATGCAGTGTGGCAGTGTTCTTTACTGAAGGTGACCTCATACAGCCTGTCTGCTGATCTTATTTCACTGTAGGAGAAACCAAACTGACAGTTCTTTTGTTCTGTACCTTAGAGAGGGAAGCTGAGACCAGGGAGGAAAGTTCATCTTTAACAGGGAGAAATTGCCTCCGCACTGTGTCTACATGAGTGAGTGTGTCACTCCGTAAAGCTAAGGAAATCATTTTACTCAAGTAGCACTTAAACCGATAGGGAACACAGTGGGAGATGGTTTTAGAAGTTTAAGAAGTTTTAGGAGTGTCTGTTAGTCTCTTTAGAATCCTTTCTGTCATATTGAAATATCAGCCAGAGTTAAACATTTGCGTTTTGTGCTTTATTTGTTGTTGAGCGGTTGCCAAGTGTGTGGTGGTTCAACATGAATGAAACTGTGAATGTCTAGTAAAGCAGTTGGTTCCTTAAGGGGAATTCATTATCATTAAAATGTCATTCAGGGTTGTTCAGTTTGAAATGTTCTGTTCTAGACAGGCTTACCAAATCACTGTTCCGAGTGATTGAGGTAGAAATTAAACGTACAAAGTATTTGCCTTGTGAAGTATTTGTCTCATAAAATGGTTATGAATACTCTACTTGATGTATGACATCATTTTGGAATCGGATTTTGTCCAAACAAAATTTTGTAAATACCATAAGGGGTGTATAGTAATAGTACCCAAAGATAACTTGTTTTTCAAGCTTTATTACGATTTCACCATTTCAGCATTCCTGGTGATTTGGATAGGAACCAAAAAAAAAATCTAGACATTGCAACCCCGTGTTCCATCACCACCACTTAAGAGTAATTACCTTTCTCTAAAATGCGCTACTTTGCATCAAACCACCATGAATACAGTAGTTTATCGCTTACGTTTTATTTTTTTTATTCGTAGGAATTCTTCTTTCACTGTAGCTGCTCATTCTGTCTCTTTTTATTTGCTGGTTTTAAACATTCAATACAGATTTCTTATGGGAACAAATGCAGGCATGCAGCACAGAAACTGCCATTAACGGTGTCTCGGCCATATACTGAAGGAATTCCACCACAGTTTTGTTAGCATAGTTTCCACATTAACTGTGGGAGAATTGGTCCAGAGAGCGTGTAAATACGAGTTAGGGCTACAAGCTATTGATGCTTTATAGCAGTGATTTATATGTACTTTGTCAATACAGATGTAATAGAAATTTGAAACAATTTTTGAGGTGTCAGAAAATGTAATAATTATTTGGCCCTCTTTTCCTCTCTGAACAAAAACATGTTAAGAAAATATACAGTGCAGTCATTGCAGTGAAATACTGCTGTCTGGTGTTACTAACACTACAAAACATAGATCAAGGAGTTTTGCATATTTGTTTTTCATAAGGTATCACTGAAGTGTTTTGGTGATAGGGTTCTGTCTGCTAATGTTAATGTTCTTTATTGTTTGTTTTTGTGTCAGTACCTTCACAAAAGCCATACATTTTATAATGTGAAGTCACTTGACTGAGTTTTGAAACTGAGCAACTGTGCACAAACAGCATCTCTCTCACAGTCTTTTGGTAGCGTTTTAGTAGATTTCAACTCCAAGTGGTACTAAAGACCTGTCGTGTAAAGCTAGATGCGTGGGTAGGTCTCAGATCTCATCTGTTCAGTATCTAACTGTTGCCTGTAAGGTGCCATCAGGCCCAACACTCATCCAAAATATATCACAGCGTGCAGATCAATTTCGAGAGTAAACATCCCAGTTTATATTTGTCCATTGTAACTACATACACTTTTACAAGAACTATATCGATATCAGTGTGTGTTTATCTACATGCATATTACATTTCATGCAAGAAAACTTACAATTTTGTCAATTTAAACCCAAAGTGACTCCTGTTATATCTTCAGTGTTGTAGCTCGAAGAAAAAAACCTATTAACATTTTTTGTGTTTCATCCTTTTCCTCACAGTGTGGAATTTCTCCTCATTCCACCTTCCTGTGTTCAACAGTTAAAAGAGGTTTGCGTAGTTCTCATTTAGTCTGTAGGTCTTGGTTCTTTATAGGCCAATTTCCTAGATTAAGCTTCAGCCTATGCCTAAACTAAAAGGAATTCCCAATGGTGAATCACCATTGATGCTTCAGTATAATTCAAGACTAAGCTTAGTCAGTGTCCGGGAAGTTGACCCTACATGTTGTAACAAACGACATGGTGTTTATCTCTTGTGAAGCTTATGGTCCTTGTACTGTATCGTGTCTAACGTAACAGTGACTTGCATTGTTTTGATGTTCTACCACCTTTTGGCATTCATGCCATTTTGTTTATGCTGATTACGTATGTACCGCGCACTGTTTAATAAATCCAGTACATCTCAAGAACTCTAAACTATCTGAAGATTTCTTTGTAATCTACTCTCAGCAACTTCTTTACAAGCATCTGTCCACAGACAGCTGCAGGCCTGCGATTCACTTTCGAGTTTATGTCTAAAAGAAGCCAGTAGTTGTTTATTGATGGTGCAGGAGAAGTTTATTATAATAACTGCTTAACCAAAAATCTAACTATGGAACACAAAAGGTATCCTAGGAAAGCATAACATATATTTTCAGTTGTAGGGTAACATTAAAAGCAAAGGAATATCCTTTTTTAAAGTATTCCAAAACTTTTACAAGATTCATATTGTAATATAATGAACTAAGATGTAAATAAAGTAATTTAGAAACTTGGGGAATTGTAAAAAAAAAAACAAAACTAAAATATAGCCTTTATAATTTGCTTTCCGGTGTGTACCTCTGACCATTCTGTCACAAGGGAACAGACCACAGCACACAGCGTGAGCAGCACGAAATTCTTCCTGTCTTTAACCCATTCACCAAGTGAAACAGCAGGTAGCCATGAACACCGCACCTGGGGAGCAACGTGTGGGGACAGAACCCTGCTCAGGGGACCTCAGAGGTGCCACCTGTAGTCTTGGGAATCAAACCAATAACTTGATCGCAGAGCCAATGCCCTAATCACTAGACTACCAGCTGTACATATTGAAGAGGTCTATGCCATAAGGAGCATCTGAGGCCAAAAAATTTGAAACTGAATTAAAAAAAAAAAAGAATGTTTGAGGCACCAGGAAATATGTGGAGCCATTCCTTGAGTGCTGGTAGATTTTACAGTACATTCCAGGGGACTAATTCCAAGAAAAGTTGAATTTTACGTTTCTATGGAATGGAGCACTTGGATATCAACATGGCTGTCACTAAAACTTTTTTCCATTTTAAACTTCATCCGAGGCTTCCAGAACCAAGTTCAGTCTCCCAGTCCTCTTCTGCGTTTTCTTCCATGGGCCTCAGTGCAGACTCCCACTCCACACATACATCTCCTTCCTCTTCATCCACCTCCTCTGCTTCATCCTCAGGTATCATTACAGCATTTCTATCGGTGTCTAGCTGCACTCGCGAGTCATCCAGCAGGGCCTGTCTCAGTCGCCAGACGTCCGCACATAGAGCCTGTACTCTGAGGCTGGCCCACACACTCTGCAGAGGCACACACACCCATGGCCCGTACCTATACACCTGCTCCTCGTCTGGTGGAACACCACGCTGGCCTGAGAGGGAGTCAGACCCTATGCCTTGTGTGTCTGCCATCCATTTCCTCTTCAGGCTCTCAGCCCTGTAGAGAACTTCACTAACTAGAGTCGTCTGGAAGATGTTGGGGTCACACAGGCTTGGATACACCACCTTGTACAGCTAGTGAGAAGTTACATAGAGGGGAAAAAGTTCATTAGGTTCCAAACTACCCCATAGCTCCAGCAGAGCATGGCAGTTCCCCTTCTCACACACACTCAATAAACACTGTTATTAACAGAGGAGTTGAATCAGGTGTGTTTAAATAAAGTGGCCCCTTATAATCACACGTGAACACACAGCACAGCACACAGTGTAAAATTCTCACTCTAACTTTATTTATTCACCATAACAAGCAGGAGGCAGCAATGCACCACCCAGCTAGCAGTGTGTGGGGAGGGAACCTTGCCCAAGGGAACATCGGTGGTGCCACTAGCAGTCCTAGGATTCAAACCCATGACTTTCCGATCACAGATACAGCTCCTTAACAACCAGCTGTTAGAGCAGGGAAATGTTTGCACTAGAGTGTTTCTTCAAACCGTAACTCGCTTTTGGATAAAAGTGTTTCCCAAATGAATCTAATGTAAATTAACGAAAATCACTCAAATGTGCTGGACCCTGGCCCTCCAAAACTGGTGCTGGGGATCCCAGGATGGTTCCAATAAAGTAAATAATATATGTAAAAACATAAATATATTGTTGTCCCCAAACAGCAGTAAGTCCGCTAGTCAGTCCTGTAAAACATTTTCACACAAAACAGCTCAATAGAAATCCACGCCGGGACCCCTAAAAGCAGAAAACCCATCTTCCACTACCCTTCAACTCTTAGTAGAATGATTAAACAATATTAATAGTTTAGGAGGTAAGATTATACATATATAAACAACTTTACCAGCCGATACACTGTAGGCTCCAGCTGTGTGTTGTTAATGGGTGCGTTTGGTCCTCCAACATCTCTTTGAAACACTCCAATCTGAGAGCAGTATCCCACCTCTATGTCCTGACATGCCTCTCCTACTCCAGTGAACTCTACAGAATAGCCATATTTCCGGCAAACTCCAAGTGCCCTGGGCCAATAAGAACATCGCAATCAGGCTGTTGGAAAGAATAACCATTGCCTAGAGTAATGCTAGAGACACGAAGACTCACCAAGTCTGAAACTCTGCTCTTGTCCACTCAAATTTGTGTTCATTGTGTCTGAAGCCCCTTAATCCTGGCAGCAATCGATTGAACTCCACATTCGGTGTGCTTACGATGACGGCACGGGGGGACATGTATCCAAACACAACCTCTGAAAACCTCTCCACATAGCAAGGCTCAAGGTGCTCAATTCTTTGACACAGGAAACAAAGGGGAAGAGGGGATGGAGTATTACAACCCCTGGCACAAAAGTATGGAATCACCCCTCTCAGAAAATATTCATTCAAATATTTAATTGTTTAGGGGAAAAAAAGCACATACATGCCACTAAAGTATTTTCACTCAACAATCTAAACTTCTGGCTGCATAGATCACACAACAAAGAAAGATAACTATGATCAATGACAACTGTTTTAAAGATCAAACAGAGGAAAAAAAATATGGAATCGCCATATAAAAACACTACTAGTACTTTGTTGCACCACTTCTGGCTTTTGTATCAGCTTGAATTCTCTGAGGCTCGGATTTAACTAATGACAAACAGTATACTTCATCAGTCTGTCTCCAGCTTTGTCTTATTGCAGTTGCCAGATCAGCTTTGCAGGTTGGAGCCTTGTCCTGGACCATTTTCTTTCATTTCCACCACAGATTTTCAACTGGATTGAGGTCCGGACTATTTGCAGGCCATGCCATTGACATTATATGTCTTACCTGTAGGAGTGTTTTCACAGATGTTGCCCTATGGCACGATGCATTATCATCCTGAAAAATGCTACAATCACCAAACATCCTTTCCTTGACGGAATAAGAAGTGTTCAAAATGTCAACACAAACTTCTGCATTTATAGAAGATGTAATGAGTGTCATGTCTTCCATACCTTTACCTGACATACAACCCCATATCATTAATGATTGTGGAAATTTGCATGTTTTCTTCAGGCACTTGTCTTTATAAATTTCATTGAACCAAACAAAAGTTCCAGCATCCTCACCCTGCCCAACGCAGATTCGTGACTCATCACTGAATATAACTCTCATCCAGTCATTCACAGTCCAAGATTGTCTTTCTTTAGCCCACTGTTTTTTTTCTGTTTAGATGTTAATGATTGTTTTCATTTGGCTTTTCTGTATGTAAATCCAATTTCATTAAGGCGATTTCTTACTGTCTTATTGACTCCACTTTCTGCCCATTTGTTCCTCATTTGTTTTGTTGTGCATTTTCTTTTTTCAAGGCACATTGCTTTAAGTTTTCGGTCTTGGCCCTTTGATGTCTTTCTTGGTCTACCAGTACGCTTCCCATTTATAACCTTTCCATTTGATTTGTACTTGGTCCAGATTTTAGACACAGCTGACTGGGAACAACCTTTTTGCAACATTCCGTGAAGATTCACCTTCGTCAAGAAGTTTGATAATCCTCTCCTTTGTTTCAACTGACATCTCTTGTGCTGGAGCCATGAGTTATGTCAATCTTCTTGGTTCAACACATCACTAATCTTTTTTTAAACTGCAGACTAATTAGCGGTTGTAATAAGATACAGGTGTTTGTTTTATAAATGCAATGTGCATGGCAATTCCATATAATTTTCCTTCGATTTGTGTGATTCCATTTTTTTTGTTTGATCTTTAAAACAGTTGTCATTGACTATAGTTATCTTTCATTGTTTTTGTTTTTTTGAAGTGTTTTATACAGCCAGAAGTTTGGATTGTTGAGGGAAAATAGTTTTGTGGCAAGTATGGGCTTGTTTTTTTTTCTACACAATTTAACAATTGAATCTTCTGAGAGGGGTGATTCCACAATTTTTGCCAGGGGTTGTAGTGTGTAAGTTTGCACTGTATTTAAGCAGAGGAGTTCCCATCACACTCACAATTCAATACAGGTCACAAGGTCAAACCCCAGAGTGCACGGCTCTTTTTCTGTGACGGACCCTTGGTAGAGAGCGATGGTGAAAGGCCTGGGATTCGGCCGCAGGTAGTCACTCGAAAGGGGGGCCAGAGCATGCCTTTAAAAAACAATCACAACAAGAAAACTCGTAAAGCAAATGAAGCCTTTACTGGCTACCTTCAAATGTTCCCTAAAACTCCCTTACATTATAGACTAGCACCCACAATTAAATAATTAAAAATGGCTAAGGACGCCCAAATAAATTCCTGACACGGCAATCAAGGGCTCAAATAACAGTACGAGGTCTGTTAAATTTGGGTTGGAATACATGCCAAGAAAGCCAAATTAGGGTGGCTTAAAAGAGAATTCTAACAATATTTCAAACGTTAAAATATTTAGCAAAGCCAAATTTAATTCCTCTAATGCTGATAAAAAATCTGATAAAAAAAAAAAAAAGTTATTCCATTATATAGTACACTGTCTGATGCTTGACTAGGTTTGACAATGGTTTTTAAATCACTTTTCTCTCTTTCTGCTATTTGGCGAGCATTGGATTTAGCCCAAGTTAAGGGTAAGCGGCCCTTTACAGACATGTGTGAACATAACACAGCTCACAGTGTGAATAATGTCAAATTCTCTCTCTGCATTTAACCCTTTCACCAAGTGAAGCAGAAAGTAGCTAGCAATGGAGCACCAGGGTAGGGCTGTCCAGGGATTCCCTCCCACCAATTGCAGGGGCAGATTCCTAACCACATTAAATTTTTAAAAACCTGTAATGATCTAGGGCCACTTGTAACTCTGGATGGTGAATGAAATGACTGTGATGTCAATCTCCCATCCCCACCACCACTAACAATTTGCATGTTTATATACAGTTAATCTGACATAAAATACTTTATTTCTAATCAGTGAAACAATGAAATAAATTTAGAAACAATACACTGCCATTGAAATTCAACCCTTCTTAAACAGCTCTGGCCTGTGTTGAAAGAACCCCTTAGAAAAAACACAAACACTCTCTGTCTGATGGCGACGGGGTCGACATCAACTCCTGCAAGAACTTCAATGCTGTGGCGATGGAACTTGAGCTTTCTGAGGAGGCCACAGTCAGAACATCCCAGATCCATCACCTGTGGATAACCAGAAAGAGAAACAAATGAAAGTGTTTCTAGAAGCCGCAGCAGTTCTGAGGCTTAACTGAGACTATACCTTCCTGGGATGGAACTTCTGAATAAACTCGAGCACAAACTGGTATCTTTGCAGGTACAAGGGAGGCGAGAAAGGAGGATTCCTTCGTGTATTCATTTGTGAAGGTACAATTGCCTGAAGAAGGAGCGGGGCGTTACTTAATCTGGTCGTGGTGAACCTACACAATAAGGCCAAAGATATTGGGACTCATGACCAATATAAAACTGGGATTTTAATGACACCGATTG
>JBBKCR010000148.1:11991968-11998114 GCA_037577295.1 Ladigesia roloffi | reverse complement strand
TATGTAAAGCACTTTGAATTACCTTTGTGTATGAAATGTGCTATATAAATAAACTTGCCTTGCCTTGCCTTGCCTTGATGAAGATGTAATACTAATTTACACCACAAAATAAGCAAAAAAATGTTTAAATAAATGTGGCCTCACAATTCATCTTGATTTTACAATTGCTTCCGAAGGTGTTTACAAAATTAACAGTCACTAATGAACCCTTTTAAACTATATGTAAGGGTAGTGTAATTGTGAAAATGTATTTTTTAAATATTGTCTTAAGCTATTCACAATAAACATTTTTGAGGGGTCCGATTATTTGGAACAGGAAAAAAAAAAAAAACACCTGAAACCTAAATGATCATTTCATGTTTCTCACACATTGCTCATTAAAAAGTTGTAGTTTTAATGATAAAAATATTGCTCACCCCTTCAACTGTTAGAGGTAAATATATATATATGGTTTTCAAAAAGTTTGAATGCCTTTAAAAGTGTGATTTTAAAACGAGAACAATCCACATTGTTAACTCAAGTCTCTCACCCAGTCTGATCCAGTGGTGCATTTGCCTCTTCGTAGTCCACTTGTAACTATCATATTTGGATTGATTGTGTTTTTTATTGCCCCTTTATTACAAATGTTTGTAAAAGGAAAAAATAAACAACCAACTGCCCTGTCAGAGCTTTACTTCAATGGAGAACAATTAAAGAGACCAAACCACAAACATCAGGCAGACATTTTTTTATTTTTCAAAAGAAGTAACTGGTGAACATATATATAATTTTCATTCTCATTACAAATATTTTTGATTGGCTGTTAGGAGGACAAATTAAAATATACACGATTTAGGGGGGAAAAAGACCCCACAAATGTGGCTCAATACAAACGCTTGTCTGTCTTCATAAAAGTATCATCGCTATGAAGGTGCCTTAGACCAAGACATTTGCCTCTTCGTAGTATGTCCCGAAGTTTCTAGGAACTTCCATGACCAATCAAAGAAAGAGACAGTGAAGGCACAGCCAAAGCAATGAAGCTGGTCGGACTCCCTTGCTTATGGTTTTCATTTGGAATGCATACTGGGAAAAACTTCATAAAAAAAAAAAAAAAAAAAAAAAAGACACCTACAAAAATGGAAAATATCTATAAAAATAAATATGCTCATAATATTTATTGTACACAAATATTATGCTCTTGAAATATTTATTTTGATTGTAATTACTTGAGTGTTATGCTTTCTCTCCCTTAAAAAAATGAGGGTTTAAAAACCTAACGGGGGTGGGGATGGGGGGCCCTGAGCCAACAGGGGCACTCACAGTCTTTTCAGTACTTTGAGGTAAAGTAGGCAGGATTTGTAAGTGCTTGCAGTTTAATAGTAGAGCTAATTCTAACTGAGATTTGCTATGTGGACATCAAGTTTGTTCAACTACTTCATATTTCAGATTTTGTTATGCTGTGTACTTCTTAGCTGCTAGTGCTCCAAAGTTGGTTATTTCATAGGAGAGATCCACAGTACAGTTTAGATTCTCTGCCCGAACCGGACATGGCCCGAGCCGCTGTCCTCGGGCCGGGCCGGGTTGGGCCGTGATCAAGCATGTGATTTTTTTAATCATCACACATATTTTTAAAAATTGTCGGCTTTAAATCGGGCTCGGGACGATAATCACAGTTAATGTGTTGGGCCGGGCTCGGGCACAAGGTGCACAGGCTCGGGTTGGGTCTCATTTTTTGGGCCCGATCTAAACTCTAATCCACAGTATTGTTAAAAATGCCTTATGAAAATATATGCAATACATTTCTGTTTTGCTGCTATGCATTTTCCTCATATGGTTACTTCTAAGAACTGAGGTGTTCGAAAGCATTAGTGCACACTATTCAAGTAATTTTCAGGTATGAAGAGACAACAGATCTACACGAAACTCCTTCCAAGATTACACAATGTTCATGAGAATTAAAAACAATCTCTATAAATCCACCACAAGTAAATGGTAGGAATAATGGGACAGCATTATTGTTACAATGTTTGTGCAATTCAGTGTTATAACTTTGAACCTTAGAAGCAGAGATAAGATAACTCGACTGTGACGCTGGCGCCTGAAAAACACCTTCATGTTCTGGTCCTTTATAGTGCAGCCAAGGGCATGATCTTATAACAAAAAGAGACGTAAAGAAAATACATTAAGAGCAACATTGAAACTTCCTGTCTTTCCTGTAGGACTCGGACTGAATGCATTCATCATTGTGCAGGTACAAAAGTTAACGTTTATTGGTACCATAATCAGTTTTGTTAATGTGCTAGATATTTGTGCTCTATTGTTCTGCAGCAAAACGACACATTCATGTCCAAAAACTACATTTTTGATCGGTGTACTCTGGATGAAAATCCAATAGTATCAATTTTTACAAATTGTAATTATTTGAGAAATTTAGAGCAATAAAAACCATGTTTCTGACTTGGAACATTACTACCATGGAGAATATTCACTACTAATTAATTTAAATTTTATAATTTTATTCTTGCTCTACAGCTTCTTCATTATCAAATAATCTACATTCTATAATCATCACACTTCATATTCACAAACAAAGATTATAGTATCAAAAACAGTGATTTCAAATTTTGAACAGTAGCACATGTGCGTTTTTGGTAAAAAGTATCTGATCTGAAACCTAGTTAGAGCGACTGCAGAAATGAATCAAACTATCAAGTTTTAATTTTATTATTACAGAAGTAATCATGCTATTGTTTCTCTTAAATTGTATTACTACTGTATTATTATTAATAGCAGTAATAATTGGAACATGACACCTCTTCTCCTCAGATTCTGATCGGCTGATCAGGGGCCAAGAATTGATAGTTAACAATTTTGTGTTTGAAGCATCTCTGTACAATACGTAAAGAGAGACAGTGGAGGGTTGAGTCCCCTTAAAAATGTGTAGTGGAAAGTGGCTATGACAACACAGCTATGGTGTCTTAACAAGAAGCGCAGCACAGTAATAAACAGGTCAGTCTTAAAAAATACATGCCACTATTTATCATGGTTAATTAAAATTAAGCCACATATACATTCAGCTAGGTGCACTTTTAATTTATTTGCTCCACTTGTTTCAGCCATTTTAACCATAAATGGCAGAGAGTTAAGAGTGAGCAAACACAGTTGTTTTTAAGGGTAAAAGGCACAACACTAAATGAAGAGTCTCAGAAGAGGTGCCGGTTTGAATCTACGCAGGCATGTATTTTTTTTATAGCACACACATTTTGGGAAATAAAACAACTGGTTTTATTTCAACGAAGCAATTACACTCTGCATTTGCTTGTGTGAATGCAATCAAATTTTTGAAATATTATTTCATCATATCGCTTATACTCAATTTTGATTTATCACATTTTCTTAATTTTTTTTTCTTGAATTCACAGAATAAAACTAATAGTTAATTTCATGAACTTAATCAATTTTGGCACACGTAGCAAATTTTGATATGGACATGAATGAGTTATACGATGTTGTATTCTAAACTTTGGAATACTCAAACAATCTAACTAATATTCTTTTGGCATACTGACACAGAAATCTCTAGGGCTGCCCCCGACTAAAGATATTCCTAGTCGACTAACACTTCTGCATTTTAGCGATTAGTCGAATAATCGTTCATTAATGACATTAACATAAAAACTTGGGTATATACAGTCCACTGGGCTCGGCTCGGCTCAACCCTACCACCACAACTGGTTCCGCAGCAACCGAGACGCAGCTCGAGCGGAACTGAGGTAAAAAACATGAGGTAAAAAATTTGATATACCATTTTTCGCCCTATAAGACGCACATTTTTCCCCATAACGGGGGGAGGGGACAATGGTGCGTCTTATCCGACGAATATACATTTTGCCTGCATTAAAACTGCACCTAACTTTGTGTGGTGCTGCTCGAAGTCCTCTTTTAATGTGTGTCCTGCAGCCTGGATTTGTGGCGTGTACTGTTGCTGTGGAGACGTCTCTGACCCTCGTGAAAAAAACGAGACGAGACGCGAAGTTAATGCTGGTCATGTGACGATAACGAAACTAAATCTATAATGTATTTTTGTTGACGAATAAGAACGAGACTAAATGTAGTTTACAATATAAAAACTGTGCTTAAGTGTCTCTTCATTTTCGTTGACTAAAACGAGACGTGCAACGTTATGTATCTAGACAAAAGTTTTGGGATTTTCCTCCTTGAAAATTGGCTGCGTCTTACATTCCGGAGCGCCTTAAAGGCCGAGAAATACGGTAATTAGAAGGATTTTATTTCTTATTCTTGGTTTGTGTTTGTTTGCCACAAAACAAAACAGTTGGCTCCAGACGAGGCGTAAAGAAGCACGGCAGCGGACTGCCGAGAAAAAATCGACTAACCGACTAATGAAAATGTATTCGACAACGCCTTCTTCAAATCGACTAACATTTAGTCGACTATTTGGGGGCAGCCCTAGAAATCTCCCAAAGCATATACAACTTCACAAAATATATAAAAGTTAATTTCCGAGATTTCTTGATGACCAAGTCGGCACTGATCTCGCATCATGTTTGACTATTTCTGCTTCTGAAGGTATGAGATGCACACACAATGTAAATGAAATTAAATAAAGAAATTTCTAATCATAATTTAGAATCACAAGACAGCTCTTTGGAGATGAATATCAAGACAGCAAGATTTCATCTAAACTGTACAAGTCACACTAAAATAAATGGATGAATTGGACGAACAGCAAGTATGGCACATAAAGCAACATACCAAGTGCTTTTTCAGATTGTGACAACACAATCCATGGGAAACAGGATTTCATTTCACAAGCACATGAGCAGACCTTCACATCACGGAAAACTCCAACATGACAATACACACTAAATGGCTTTAACTAGATATGTAGGGGTCCTACAAGAGAGAAACACATGGTCAAAAAAGACCAAGTTGGCTGAAATCTTAACCACTATAGCCAGAATTTGTTCAGCAGGTTTGAGCTCTTTTCTAATGCTTTCCTCATCCCACCCAAACATCACCTCAGTAAACAGTGAGAATTACAGCCACTACTGCGAAGAGTGAGGAGAATTCCTGCGCTCCACTGCTATAGTGCAAGTCAGATCATTTCCCCATTGGAAACTTGCAGACTCAAAGTGTGCCATTGCTGAATTATGTGAATAAAAGTTTGAAATATGAATATATAATGCTAATTTGAAATGACAACTGAGAGCATGTCTTACTAAAATGTCTTACTGTTTTTATAAACGACTGCTCGAGGTTTATGTGACTTAAAGCCTATTTTACAAAAGTATTTGAGTAAATAATTCGCTGACATTTACTGAAAGAATTCAGCAACTGACCAATTTTTTAGTTAATGATTTTCATCAAGGACTGGGAACCTGCAGCGGAGTTGAAAAACAAGCACAATGCTTCTCAGGAAAACAACAACAGGCCACTTCTAGGTCAAACTTTCTGAGGTATCAAGAATGGATAAATGTTTTTGGATGTTTTTGGACAAGGCACACATCAAGGTGGACCTTTCCAGTTTAAACAAGGCCTTTTGAAATGTAACATAGGATACTAGATAGATTGTACCTTGTCAAGATGTTCCTTTGTCTTGCCACATGTAGGTCCATGCACAATTTGTACTTAGAAACATCAGTATGAAAGAAACTGGCAACACAGCCACATCACCAAACAGATGAATGTAGTGCAAACATAACACAATCATATAAGGAGGCACTTACAGCTAACAATAAGTTCCAGTGATGTTTGGGGATGTGGGATAATCTCAATCAACATGCACAGCTGTCACAGGCCTGCACCCACAGCTCTGAAACGTAGCAGCAGCGACAGCCTCCCTTTACAGAAGTCTTTCTGGACTCTCTGGTTTTTATACATTTGCTGCTGTACATTGGACACCAAACATCTGGCTTATCTATAGCAGCATGTAACATCTAACATCCATCAGTAAAGAAAAACAATGTGGTTAACACATCTGGCACAAAAAGGGCTTTGGGAGCAAAGGGTGCTGCTTTTTGCTCCTCTATTCTGCTTTACTATGTAGTGTTTGGTTTCATTTGTAAATGTTGTACTCATTTTTAGTGATGATTTAAGTTCCTTTATCAGCATGTTGGGTTTTTTTTTAACTAAGAACTCACAACAGT
>JBBKCR010000148.1:11981968-11986968 GCA_037577295.1 Ladigesia roloffi | reverse complement strand
GAGGATCTAGGTCACTTAAACCAGGAAATCTAACAGAGAATTCAGACTGTAAAGTTTCCAATCCTTCTCATTTCAGCAAAAACTGTCCTGAATTATTTGGGAAGAGCGATGGTCTCTAACCACAAGTTGAACACTTTTGTTCCCTGCAATCAAACATGCCAAATGACTTGCAGTTGGATACCAGGTGCAAAAGCATAAGTTTGTACTTACTCAAGGCCAGAGATGCGGCTACCATTCTGTGCTTTCCTCCACACCTCAGCCATTCCCCCTGCCTGGTGGGCACCCACCACAATCACCGCCAGCTGCCCAGCGAACATCACAATCGTCTGGAACACGTCCGTCCAGATCACAGCTTTCAGACCCCCCTGGCACAAGATAGAAATTTGAGGTCATGGGACAGAGAGAGAGCAGAAGCTTATGAACCATCAGTCATCAGTGACAAACCTAACTCACATACTGTCACTGTAAACTGAAAAAACATGCTCTACATGGCTGAATTAAGAAAAAGAAGAAAAAGAAGAAATAGACCAGGCTTACAAGCGTTGTGTAAAGAGTGCACACGAGTCCCATTGCCAGAACTGCCCCCCAGAGGTCAAAGCCAGTTACTACAATAAAAATGATACACATTAATATATGTGTAAAGTGAACATTTGTCATACATGAACACACCGAACACACAGTGTGAAATTCTTTCCTCGAATTTAACTCATTCACGGAGGGCAGCAGTGGGCAGCCAGGAACACAGAAGCAAGGGAGCAGTAACCTTATTTTTTTTAAACATAGTAAAACATTCACTGCCAGGTTATTGCATTTTGTCCCCCCTCACGATATTCCTCTGTTACATATTGGCTTAATAGAGCTGCTGGTCTGGCATGTATATTCATTGGGCTAAAGGAATAGTTTAATTCAAGCCTAATTTTCTCACAGTTAATAAAATATTTTTGATAGCATGATGTTGGCTAGCTATGTTGTTAGGCGCAAGCTACACTATCATTAGCCTGAATTGTTCTCATTTACCTGCATTCAGTGCAAGGGCAGGGGCATAAAGGACTACTCCCATGTAGATTACCTATGAGGACAAACATAGTCAGCACAAAGCAATGAAACATTAAAATACTCCCAGTGAAATACAGTGTTAAATATCAAAGAAACAGTGGAAACATGAAATGTACCGTCACACTGACACCTTTACAAAAGTAACCTTAGTTCTACCAAACCGAAGCAAATATTGTCCTTCTCAGTGTGGACTACAGATATAAAAAAATAATAATAATTTAGAGCTGCTATGAGGTTGGCACAGGCCATAACAAATCTGAGGAGAAGAAAATATTGTTTCAGAACTTGAGTTGCCAAGATGATCCATGTTTATGTAACTTCTTAAGGTTCAGATAACAAAAGTGTTTCAAATCCCACCTCCCGAGACTCCCGCAGACCAAACTACACTCACCATCTGAAAGATGAAGGTCACAGTGCCACATATTCGCACTGTTTTATTAAACCGGAGCTCCAGATACTGATGAGAAAAAATGGAGAGTAGGGAACAAGATTACACTTTGGTTATTAGAGCAGCTATAATCATACTTTTACCCACACAGTATATTACATTCTTGAGAATGCATCTAGTCTCAGTTGAGAGGAGGTCTGTAATGTATTACAAATAAATCATGCTTGCCTTAGACCTTCTCTCTCACCGAGGCTGATGGTTAAGCGACCTGTGAGGGTGTTTCTTTGAAATTACCATTCTTTGAATACTGTTAACGGATAAAATAATTGACTTGTAGTACATATTCTTTTCCCCTTCATAGTATATCTATATACAGCCCCTGATTCTCCATGGTAGGAAATGATAAGTGATGTAGGGAAAATCTCTAACAGTGCATGAGCTTAAAAAATGACAATATTTTATTGATTTTCTGGATAAAAGCTGGTTTTAATTTTGTCTTCAATGTTTCCATGAGGAAATCAGGAAATCAGCACTATCTTAAAAGTTGTTCTGTTACTGTTTTATCTTGAGGGAATTTTGGTAGATAACCCCATGAAAAGGCCAGTGATCGAAAGATTGACATTTAGCCCATAAATTATGTTACAATTTTCCTCTCATAAAATGGCAGAGAAAGGGATTATTGTGTACTGGGTTTATGTATATTAAGCTCATTCCCTTCAAGAAAAGGTTTGAAAGTGAACTTAGCTTACTAATTATCTGACTAAGGATAGATTATCTGAAGTTAAACAGAATCTGCGCTACATTATCCCCTCCTCTCCTATACTTATGAGTGATTTTGTATTCTTACTACGCATGACTGTGTAGTGCATATAGCATAATACTAATAGTATTGAAATGCGGGATGTGCCTCTGTAGCTATGTGCTTAATTTAACATGCTACCTGGTAGGCGCTGGAAAGGCGCAGGCGGTAGAAAACAGGTATGAAGATGTGTGCAGGAATGAGAAGGCCCAAGAAGTAGGAGCAGCCCAGGAACCAGTACTGCGTGCCATGTATGTAGATTTCGGAGGGCGCACCCAGGATGGCCACGGCCGACTGGAATGTGGCCAGTAAGGAAAGAGACACGGGAAGGCAGCTCATGCTGCGGTCGGCCAGCAGAAATTCCTGCGTGGTTCTCTGGCGACCCCCTGAGAAGGCGTAGAACAGGCCGATGCCTGTGGAGGCCACCAGCAGCAGGGCAAAGATCACATAGTCTACTGTGGTAAAGTGCATCTGCGCTGCGTCCCCCATTATGCCATGCAGTGGAGGGCAGGGCACCAGGAGAGACCACGAAATGCTTAGTGGAGCGCTAGTGAATGGGTTTCCATGGAGCCCTGTAAAGCATTAAACAGCACAATGTGGTAAATGACAGATCTCAGAAAGCATGCCAAACAACAAAGTATAAAAAACAAAAAGATGCTTTTTAAAATGTTTTTCTTAGATTCAATATCACAAAGTTAAATAGATTAATTTAGACAGTCACATTCAGGCAGCCCATGCCAAAGTTACTGTTAATTCTGTCTCTTGTAGAGGTGGATGCCCGACATTATATTTAAGACCACTAAAGCGCAGTTTATTTACACCCAAGACCATTACCAGTAACAGCCCACTCAGGCTGATAGAGAAAAAAATCTACAAGAATTAGAACCATGCAGACTGAACCGTGCACTTCTGCCAAATCCTGAATGACCCTTACTTTTTCATTCTATACAGGTAACTGAATATTTAAAAGAAAAACTCTTTCCAGCCAGGTAAAAATAAGGAGAGCTCTACATTTCTTTTTCTTATGACCTTCACTGGCTCTAAAAGTGACCATATAAATACACAAAACTGTGGACATTCATAAAACCCTATATTAAGTTGAATACAATATATTGTACCTACTAAGGTAACTTTATAACAACCTGCCTTGCAATAAATATTTTCAAACTATTTCTATTTAAATAACACATTCAAATACATATTTGCAGTATAAGACAAATGATACAGAAACACAAGAAACAGAAAGCTATGGAGTGTGAAAGCTGTACACAAATGACCGTGAATTCACAGCAGTACCTACTGTCTCCAGTGATTGGACGGCTGATGTGTTGCCCTGTAGCTGGAGCCGAGAGATCTGGAGTGGTCAGCCTCCCTTTATGGCTGTTAAATGGGGCAGGAACTGGGCGTTTCTCACTGAGGATGATCAAATGCTACAGCTGGAGGAGGGAAGGGAATGTTAAGGAGAGCAGCCAGTATACCTAGTAAATGACCCTATGTTTTTTATATTATGGTGTATTTAACTAATTCCCAATACAGTGACTATATTGCGGAAATTTCCAAAAAAAGAATGGATGAAACTAGAGGTACTCTCTCTTTTACTCAAACAAACACTGCATCCCATCAATTTACCTGCGTAAAAAAACATTTCTGATTTTCTGTTTCTTGGTTTATTTAAGCTTTGGCTGACTGAGAATGAGAAAAATGAGGGTCAGCATTAAGTAAGTGTAATTTATGCTGTCATTTACAATTAGCCACATTAAGACTTTTGAGTAAACTTCTAAAACTCCATTAAATGACAAAAAGTGTAACATGATGAGGAGACAAAGAATGAGTAAAATAAACCAAAATATTTAGCTGATAATTGGAGAAGACCCCCACACAATGGGCTGCACACTTGACCTACAATGATACTATTCACTGACGACAGGCTCTCGGCTCCTGTTCGCTACTGGTCCACAGAAAATCAGCGAAGGTATGTGCGCGGGTCTTGTGAGGCGTAACACATATCATTAACATCTGCACCACGTGACTGAGGGCTCATGAGAATTCTAGCAGATCCTAATACAAGAATCTGTATTCATCACAGTGCACCTCTACTCCTTTCTCAGTGTAATCCCAGAGGTTATCTCACCAAGTAATTTTCCTCTAAATCATCTTTAAAATGGTTAATAGCAAACTCTACTGAACATACTGACTGCTTCTGCTGCTTCCTGATAAAACCTGCTGTTGCTCCTGCTATTCTGTTCCGATCATGTCTCTGGACTACGGGCTTCACAGTTCTGATGATTCATGCTGCCTTGTCGAAAAATGCTACTTGTTTTGTGAGCATTTTTAAATTTTGCATTTGAGAATATACAACACAGAATATGTGGTAACTGTGGCTGTTATTAGGTAGCTGTTAAGGTGTTGCTAGGTTAGGGTGACCAAACATCCGGTTTTCCCCGGACATGTCCGTTTTTCACATCCTGTCCGGAAAGGTACAGTCCACCGGGCTCGGCTCGGCTCTACCCTACCACTACAACTATTGCGCAGCAACCGAGACGCAGCTCGAGCGGAACTGAGGTAAAAAACATGAGGGGAAAAATTTGACATACCGTATTTTTCACCCCATAAGACTTGTGGTATGTACTGTTGCTGTGGAGACATCTCTGACCATCGTGACAAAAACGAGACGAGACGCGATGCGACGTTAATGCTGGTCATGTGACGATAACGAAACAAAATCTATAATGTATTTTTGTTGACGAATAAGAACGA
>JBBKCR010000148.1:11955586-11972572 GCA_037577295.1 Ladigesia roloffi | reverse complement strand
GTAAAGTCAAAATAAAGACTTTTGAAGTTAAGCCAGTCAGTCTAGTGTCAGTTCATCTGGCGGGTCACTACAGTATGCTGAAACATTAAGATTGGCCTTCACTGGAAGTATGGGGACACCTGAATTTGGAGCTCCTATTCTGTCAAGTCACGAGATACCGGGGCACCGCTTTCCAGGGCCGGATAAATCTACAAATAAACACACTAATATATTGTCATACATACAAGTACATATATATGTATGAACACACACACACACACACACACACACACAGTAAGCCAATCAGAGGAACAGAATCAAACCACCCTGTCCTGTGCCTCACACTGCACGACTGATCGCGTCTCTGACAGCTTACTTTTTTTGTACACACTAATCAGTGTGGTAGTATGCAGTTTGGGACAAAGCCCAAGAATCAATGGAGGAGCCCTGTGAGGCTTTCTCCTAATATCGCTTCAGCAGACTCTGAGGATCCCTCTGAGGTGTCTGCTGCCCAAACAGCCAGGTGTGCCGGGTGAACTTCTCTCTCCCTAAAACACGATCACCCCGGCAAGGTTCCCTCCCTATAAGCAGTGTTTCCTAAAGATGAAGGGCTCTTACCTTTCCCGGGAGGGCTGCACACAGCCCATGTGCCGCGCGGCGCAGTGTGAGGTTGCCTTCGACTGAACTGAGGTCACAACGCTAAGGGCACGCCCACCCCTCCGACGTCACAAACACGTGCTTCTTCCGTCGCCAAAGATCATCATCATTATCATCATCATCAGGGTCTAAGGTCGCTTTACTCATGCGTTTCTTTTGCAGCTTTCAGTCCTGAACAACACGTCCGCGTGCTTACCTGTACCACTCCTCTCAACCCAAACTGGCCTTTACTGGACAAACCTAGTCAGTCTAGCATATGATTGTTTAGTAGAGCACTGATCTTATGCACATTATACTTCCCTTTGTCAAAGGGGCTTTAAATATAAACTATAGGGACAAAACTACTGGGACACACCTCTTAATTTAATTCTGGTGTTTCAGTCATACACATTGGCAAGACGTTTCGGACAATGCCATGCCTCAACCCCATCCAACACCTTTGGGATGAACTGGAACAGAGATTGAGAGCCAGGCCTTCTTGTCCATCATCAACACCTGACCTCCTAAATGCTCTATAGAGTGAATGGGCACAGATTTTGACAGAACTTCTCCAAAACCTTGAGGAAAATCTTCAAAGAAGAGCTGACGCTGTTATAGCTGTAAAGAGGGGACTAACTCCATATTAAAATCTATGATTTTGAATACCATGTTAACATCCTTGTCAGTGCAATGGTCAGGTTACATAACATTTTTGTCCATATAGAGCATCAATTCTTTGGGGGGCCGCACAGCCCTCCATGTGCCTCAGCCTGACTGCCATTAGGTACCGAGATGAGGTTCTCAGGACCCATGTGAGACCCTATGCTCGTGCGGGTGGCCCTGGGTTCCTCCTATTGCAAGACAACTCTAGACCTCATGTGGCTGGAGTGAAGACATCGATGCTATGGACTGGCTGCCCGTTCTCCAGTACTTATTCCAATTGAGCACATCTGGGACATTACATCTCAATCCATCTACCAATGCCTTGTTGCACCAGACTGTCCAGGAGTTGGTGGATGCTTCAGTCCTCAGGAGACCATCCGCCATCTAATCAGGAGCATGCCCAGGCGTTGTAGGGATACAGGCACATGTAGGCCACGACACTACTGAGACTCATTTTGACTTGTTTTATAGACATCAAATCAAAATCAGCCTCTAATGTTTTTCCAATTTAATTTTCAGTTTGACTCCAAATCCAGACATCCATGTGTTGATAAATATGATTTCCATTGATAATTTTTGTGCAATTTTGTCAGCACATTCAACTATGAAAAGAAGTAAGTATTTAATAAGAATATTTCATTCATTCTGTTCTAGGATGTCTTATTTTTGTGCTCTTTATTTTCGTGTGCTGTGTGTATTAGGGCTGGGAACTTAACACGTTAATTAGATTAATTAATCACAGAAAAAAATGTATTAATATTTTTAACGCAATTAACACTTTAAAGCAATTAACTACATTTTTTTGTATTATTTATTGCTTTTTTTTTTTTCTTTGTACCTTCTGAGTTAATGTTACCTGTATGCACCTAGGGTCTGAGAGTAACGTAATTTAAATTTCTGTATGTCTGGTACATATGGCAAAACTGACAATAAAACTTGACATGACATCAACTTCCCACTCAGAGTTTCGAGTAAACAGCAGGGAAACCGAGTCCCAGATCACTGCTGCGTGAGCAGCCAGAGAGCACAGTTCGGTTCACAGTGCGCAAGTAAGCATGTGAGGTTTAGAAGAAAAAAAAACGCCAAAATGGCTAATAAAAAGTTGTCCTGTTTTTTTGCAGACTCTGAAGAGGAATATTTTCCTTTTGGAAAAGATGTTTGCGCGTCTCCCAGTTCAACTTCGGAGCGCAGCTACGCGGCCACGCAAGAGGAGAGTGATAATGAAGCGCAAACACATGTTTATTTCAACACTTTGCCCATCGGGAAAGTGTGTGGCAGTGGTGAACAGTCGTAGCGTCTGTAGGAAAGGTGTTGGTCGAGCTAGAGGCAGCAGGATAGGGGAAAATGGCCTGGAAGTAGCGGAATTAGCTTTCTCCATCCACACCCCCAGAGGGGCGGAGTCTCAGCGCCGTGGCCTGGTGTGTAGAGAGCTGGGAGACGTAGTGAATCAAAACTGTCATATACTGTAACCTAATTCATAGGTTTGGTTCAGTCAGTGATAAAAATGCCATGACCATTGTAACCTATGTTATAGGCTTGTATTCAATAATAAATGGTACAAAAAACTGCTTCTTGTAACGTCTGTGTGTATGTGCGATTAAATGTGATCAATTAATCACCACACTATGTAATCAATTATATCAAAAATTGAATTCGCTTGACAGGCTCTATATACATATATATATAAAAATATCGGCCACTACATTGCAATTAACAACCAAACTTATAGCTAACTGAATAACACAATCATCTTCATCTACCACTGGAGTACATAAACAGCACCACACTTTACATTTATTTATATAGGGAAAAAAAAAGAAAAGAAAATTAAGCTTGGCATCTCCAGTCTGCCAGGAAAATCAGTGTCATTATACAAAACAATAAAACTCAAATTGTTCAAATACCAATAAACTGTTTCCCAACCAATTGTTGTTAAGAATGTTTGGTCCAATCAATCCATCTCAAGGTGAATAAACTGAAGTCCATTTTTGGTGTGAAAGGACTTGCTTAGCACATGGTCTACTCCAATAAACAAATAAGGCAAAGGAAACAAAGCCTATAACCAGCTCTGTAAAACAGTACAGTTCGAGTAAGCTCAACAATCAATGTTCAGTTGAATTTCCTGATGACGCTGTTAATGTCCTCAGCTCTAGGTCCTGGCTCACCAATCTCTTTTAAAAACCCAACTTTGTCTCTGGCAGAATGTCGAGGCACAGACAGACGGAATGGCCACAGGAATCTGTTCACTTGCTTGAAATTCTTTCCTGCAGAGTAGACATCATGGATGAGGTCCTCCAGACAGATGATACCATACTGCCCTGTAAGGATGATATAGTGACACATTTGAAAGATGAGTTAGTCAATTTGGTCCATGCCTCCAGGCAGCCTGATTTTATTTCCCCAAAGATACAAGGGCCCCAACTTTTGTTACTCAAAATCCACCATACATTTTTAATGAGAGTCAAATCAGACTACAATTTTAGCACTTCCACATTTTTTAGTCATTTTTGGCTTTATGGTGCATTTAACTATTTTAAGTCTAAATAAAAAGACAAAATGTCCAATACATACAATCTGATGATCTCCATTATGATACCAACATATATATGTACCAACTTCATCATACACATGTACAATTTTTTAAAATTCAACAATAACACAATGATAAAAATGACACTCAAGTATATTTCAAACATATTGAAGCTAAAAGCTCTGAGATCATGTGTAAGGTCGATCACAAAAAAAAAACCATTCAATAACAATTTCTAACACTTACCCAAATGTTGCTCAATGACTGTATTATCTGTAAGAGGAACTATTTTTTTATTAATCTTTAGCTGGCCTCTTTTCAAGATGAGCTCTCGAACGGATTTCAGATTGGGAAATCTGTTAAATGGTCAAATATAAGGCAAAGTTTACATTCAGTCCATAAGCAAAAACATGCATTTGTTGATTGTAATGGAATCAAGACATTTGTTGTACTACAGGCGACACTGGGCCACTACATTTAAAATGAACTAAATTAACTTCAGTGTATTCCTGAATGTACAAAATAAATGTGACATTTCTCTTTAATACAAATGCAGGAATACGTAATCTCAGTTTTTAGATTTTCTAAAACATCATGCTTCAGTATCAATACAAGCAGGTATGTAGACAAACATAATATAGCGGCACTGCCCAAAAATTGTGTGTCAGTGCAAGAGACAACAAAAGCAGAAATTTTACCCCCATGCAACGTAAGGCTCAACAACTTTCAGCATATTCAGGGTAGTCTTGCTGATCTTGACAAAGGTGCCACTGAAGATTTTCCGCAGCCTCAACATCTGAATGGTTTTCTTAACTTTGGGACTGACACCTTTGATCCTTAGAACAGAGCAACAAATGTCTTTGTAAACACAAACGACTGACTGAGAACATGGACCTGGACAAACAGCAACATTTAAGAAGAAAGCAATTTTTATTATGGCGTTGAAATGTGCTTACATTCGAACACGAACGGCAAATGCCAACTTGTTCTTGGCTGGTGGCATAGGAGGAGGTGGTCTTTTCTTGTCTCTCTGCAAACGCACATTATCCCGATGCCTCTTTTTACTGTTCTTCTGAAACTCTTCAAGACGTACAAACCTTAGGGACTGTCCTCTTTTGACCTGTAGACAACATTGGCTTTAATGACATCTCATTTTCCCTTTCATTTCAATTATCAACATCCACAGGGGTGTTGGAAATTTACCTTTCTCTTTTCAAGTAACGCAAGCTTGGCCTGAGTCGCTTTAATAGCCTGATATGCTTTTCTCTTTTTAAGAAGGTTCTCAGGAACCAACTTAATGACCTTCTGCTTTCTGGAAAAGGGACAAAATACAGAGAATGAAAACAGTATATATATCTGATAGCTACAGGTTTCTCATCTACAGAATTAATTATATATAGCCAATCAATTATTTAAATACTACAAAGACATCTGGAATAGAAAATAAATTGTAAAATATTATTAACCACTCTGACATCATTGTTGGATTACATATATTTATATATTCACTCTGTGCATTAGCGCTGAAAGATAGATCTTTATCGTATCTATATCGAGATATGAACTTTCAAGATATTAATATCGAAAAAAGCAACGATATCGCGATATAGATTTCCCCTCTCCACGCTCGCCCCGTCCTGGGTCTGTGACAGATCCGGATTTATTGTTAAAGCAGAGCTGCAGTAAAATGTTAGATTTGTAAATTTTTTCTTTTGGTAATTTATGTTAATGTTGATGACTGGCAGTGAATTTATGTTAATGTTGATGACTGGCAGTGAATTTTTTTGTATTATGAGGTTTTATTTTTCTGAAAAATGCTTGGTTTTCACCGAACCCATAGTCATATCGTACCGTACCGGTATCGAGATATCTGGCATGAAAATCGAGATATGAACATTTGTCCATATCGTTCAGCCCTACTGTGCATGTACACATATATGCTGTGACAATGCAAATTTCCACTTGTGGGACCAATAAAGGTTAATCTTATCTTAAAAAACCCACAGGTACACTAGAGGTGACCAATTACAACATTTGACCATTTCTGTGATACACAATACACTACATGTACAAAATTACTTCACCAACAGAAACTTTAATGACACTGCATTCAAATACATATACTTTAAAATTGAGTTTTTGGAGCTATAACAGCTTCCACTCTTCTTGGAATACTTTCCACAAATTTGGGAGTGTTGCTGTGAACATTTGAGCCCATTCATTCATTTAGAGTGTTCATGAGGTCAGACGCAGCTGTTGGACTAATAGGCCTGCTTCACAATCTCTGTTCCAGTTTATTCCAAAGGTGTTGGGTGGGCTTGAGATCAGGACTCTGTGCGGACCAGCCAAGTGGCTCTATACCAAACTCATCACACCATGTCTTTAGGGAGCGCACTTTGTGTACTAGGGCAGTCATGCTGGAATAGAAAAGGTTATTCCCCAAACTATGTCCACAAAGTTGAAAGCATGACATTGTCCAAATGTCTTGGTATGCTGGAGCGTTAAGAATCAGTTTCACTTGAAGTAGCCCAAACACAATACTTCGGTTCAAGTAGTGTATGCCATCCTGAACTTATCGCCAATATTATCAGAACCTGAAAACTGCCCTACAAAACCCCTGATCCACTGAGGGCTAGACGAGAACAGTCCACAAGACATCAGTACTAGCTGTTCACATGCATAATCTACAACATCTTATGTTATAAAGTCAAAACAAACTGTAATATTAAGTCTTCGTATTCCTGGCTGCCTGCTGCTTCACTTGGTGAATGGGTTAAATAGAATTGAATTCGTGTTGTGGTGTGTTCATTTGGAAATCGACACTTTAATCTTCACCACCGTCTGGGAGTAATATAATAACTAAATTTACAGAGGAAAAACAGCGTTCATTTAGATGACAGTGTTCCTAAACTCTGTGTCGTAACTCCGTTCAAATGGTATTGTATAGAATAAAATGTTTTGTTTAACAGTCGACATGTTTTCCCGTATGGCTGAAACCGAGACGCTCATGGAGCGAGGACCAACTAGCACCGCGTGTGACGGAAAACTACATTTTAATCAAATATTAATATCAGACCTGCAAAATACTCAGCCCAGGCGGTCCTTACCACCATATATGAAAAGTTACAGAACGCAAACGAAACACGAGTGAATTATAAATGAAGATTAACTCGGATTGAAATGTAAACACAACCAGATACATACTCAGGCTCTGCCATAGCTTCTTCAGTCACAGCGTCGCGCACAGATGACGTCTCTCTTTCGTTTTCCAAGCTCTCTCTCTCTCTCTCTCTCTCTCTCTCTCTAAATACAGATACATGTTATAGTACTATTATTACCACTACAGCTAATAATAATACAAATCTTGAAATAAAATGCAGCAGCAGAAAGCTAGGAACTAGAAGAATGAAGTAAAGTAAAAATCAGTAATTGCCTCACTTAGAACTAAGACAAGTTAAGATAAAGTCCCGGCAGATAGTGGACATGCAAAACAATTGAATAAAATCTGTACAAAAGGTACAGTATAAAATACACAATATAAATATAAATATTGACGTGTGTATTGAACAATATATTTGTGAATGTAAACTTAAAAAAGCATATGTATGTAAATTTATAGAACACGGTGGCAAATACAAGAAGGAAACGTCTGTTTCTCACTGTCTGTCTCGCTTTCTTTCCCAAGGTCACTATCTCCCTCTTTCTCTTTGTCTATATTTCTCATAGTTCAATTTAGTTCAAAGAACTTTATGTACAGTGTTGCTAAAAATTTTAAATGGAACAAAAACATATTTAACTATAATACAGGGTAAAAAAAGGGTGAATACAAATACAAGTAACAGTAATATTATTTTCCTACAACTTATTTGCATTAGTAATATTTCATCAATAATAAATATAGCAACATACTTAAAGAGGGATAGGAACTAGAAGTTGGTTGTAAAGTGTTAGTACTGTTGATGACAATAATTCAACTAAAGCAATAATAATGAATATATTCATGTGCTAGCTGGAGGCTTGGTGGTCAGAGAGCCACCCCTGTGGTCCAAAGGATGTGGGTTCAAATCACTGATCAATGTAATATTCCTAAAACTGCTGTGCTTGTGGCTGCCCGCTGCTTTACTTTCACACTGTGCGTTATACTGTGGTATGTGTTCACGTTTGAGAAATATATATATACTGTCTCTCTCACCGAGTCTCGGTTTTAACGCCTCCAATTCTGTCTTTCTCTCTCTCTATTGCTGTTTCTGTCGCTTTCTCTCTCGCTTATTCTCTCCCTCTCTCGTGCTGCCGCCACGCGAGACATCGAATCCATTGCAGGACTTTTATTCTTTACCCCAACGTCATATTTCTTTATGCACCAGCGCTACACTTTAAAAGTACATTCAGACACAGTCTAGTTATTTAGAAACTGCTTGACATTCACTTAAAAAAAGACAGAGGACTATTTAAAGCTATTGTGGTGCTTTACAAAAGTGTTCTTTTATTTCATTTGAAGTGAGACACCTCTTAGTGAAAAGAGCATTCAAACCACCCAGCAAGAACATTCTCCCAACAGTAACGGTGGAGTAAATATCATAAGATTAGTTGCTTCTCTACATTTTAAATCAATCACACTCAACACATTTAAGACAACTTTTAAGGTATGTATACCTTGCCTAACAAAACAGAACAGAAACTAACACATCCATCCGAGTGAAACTATTTTACGAAATCCTTGAAGGAAAAGCAACATAAATTTGCCATTTTCATTCAAATGAGAGTTTTACAAGAAACATTATTTTTATTTGCTGAATTTCTCATACTGCAATGAAAATATATTCAATTTGCTGAAACCTTTGTAAACTATTTATTCAGTAAATTTAGAGTCAAAATTTCAGTTGACAAATATCAGTAAAAATGTATGGCAGTAGAAACTCAAGATTAATACAAAACTATTGCATAGTAGCACATATAAATATTGGGTCCACTTCACTGCTGTAGTGCAAATTTCCCACCTGTGGGACTAATAAAAGGTTTTAATATCTTATCTTTAAGGATGTTGTGTAGGATTTGAGGCCCACACAACATCCTTAAATTATAAGAATAATCGTGAGAATGTACGAGTATTTTGTGAGAGCCTTCAATTCAGAGGGTCTGTGGGCAGGGGGGCGTGAGGGCTGCGCTGGACAGACATTGACAGAACCCAGCAAGGCTTGAGGTAGGGCTACATTTTACTCACAGGGCTATAGGGGCCGTCTGTGTGGGGTCTCGAAAGGCATGCTTGTGTCTGAGACCCCCACCATTTCACTAACTTCATTTAGCGTTAGTGTCCAGCCGGACACGCGCCTTCGCGGGGCCTCGTGCACAGCGCAGCCTGGAGCCTCCACTGCGCACTCAGCCCGGAGCGGCGGAGTTTACGCGATTCCCAAATCATACGTAGGCGCAGAGGTGGCGCAGCACATGAGCTGCAAATCGAACGTTTCGGTGCAGCTTCTGCGTGACGTGAACGGGCTCCCTGTTTGTTTGTGTAGCTTGAGGTTGAAAATGGCGGTGGTGGGGAGAGACCAACGCGAGAATTAGAGAGACACTAATATCAGGCCGTTTCGTATGACAGCTACAAAACAAGTTCGTCAGACAGACGAAGAAAGAACCAGCGTCGAGTAATTTCTTCAGTGCGTTTTTGTTTTGTTTTGTTTTTTGTTTTGTTTTGCTGTTTTTGGAGAGGTGGGGGAGAGACTAGGCGAAGGACATTCTGCAACGCAACTGAAAACAAACAGCGTCGTGGATTTAAAATAGCTCTCGGAATTAGCCAGCTAACCTCGTTAGCTCGGTGGCCTCCAACTGGAAGATTTAATAGCAACAAGCCCTGTTCGCTTTACCCGCGGCCACAACCTCGGACAGCTGGGCGCAACTCTGGCTCAGAAACTAACTTCACACCTCTCTTTCTCTCTTTATCTGGACCCAGGCACTCTCTCCAGAAACGAGCAGAACTCGTGGGCTCTTCTCGCCCCGTTCAAATACTTGCATTGGGTCTGAATGAACTAATCACTCCATCTGGTAACTCTCACTGGCTATTAGCAGCACAACCTCTCAACCTCTTTGGAAAGTTCAGGAATCCTCAACTGCAGGGAGAGCAAAACAGGTAAGGCAGTCATACATATATATTTGTAGGTGATTTTTGGGACCAGGTTTGGCTTGCAGACTTGACAACCTCGCACACGCAGCGTTATCGCTGCTAAAGTGGCTAGCCAGCACAAAACTGGAGAGCACAAGTGTTGGAGTCCTGTTTCTGCACCTTCGAGTCTCTCCTCCATACGTTTATTCACGTTACGTAACGTGAGAAATGCGTTTCCCCCCCCCTCCCCGATTAGGGCAGAGAGGGAGATTTGTGCTCCGAGCCGGACGGCATGTTTTGTTGTGGGCAATTTGCAGGGAAGCTAACACCAATCTGAACATTTCTACACGGCTGCACAATGGTTAACCAGCACTTCCAGTCCAGCCAGTATGTCCCCTTGCTTGTTTTGAGTGAGTGACCTGGAAAAAAGAGACAGCCTTGCTTTAATTGCATTTCAAGTGTTTGTAAGCCTAAATCGTGTGCCTGTTATTTGAGATTCATTCACTCTTCATATATACCTGTTTTGATACTCTTCTTGCCTTGCGTTCCCAGTTGAAGGTAAAAAAACAGGCCTGTGTCGTCTTACAGCACTGGAAGATCTGTGGTCTGGTAATGTTTTATTTCTTTTCTGTAGTGCATCTGTGAGATATGAAGGGATACAACTTTTCTGAGGGCATCGTTTCTGAATTTCCATTCTTAACTCCGGAACAATGTGGGGCAACCCACTATAACCCAGTATTCTTACACAGACCACATTCACTTGAACTTGGCCTTAAATTGAACTTTCTCTAAGGATGAGAGAGAGAGGGAAAATAATCCAAGGTGCTCTGTTATGAGGTGCAGTTTGACATGTGGAGCCACTAACACCGTAGTATTAAAACCAGTTCAAATAGGGTGCAGGCAGAGCGTTTGTAGTGGTCTGCTGACAAATTTGATTGGCTGAATGCCCAAGGTCATACCCAGTAAAAGCAATGGTTAACAGTGCAGATGCATATTTAAATTAAAGCTGTGTCCTTGTAGTAGAGTTGTGTGTCAGAATTGGGCGTTTTTAGTCCAACTCTAGGCATGCAGAAGTGTGTTGGGAGTACTGATTTGCTAGTAGACCAGAACATGTGCCCGCATGTACCTTATGCATCCGTAGACCTACATGCTGGCCTTAGCACTCCCGAATTTGTTCTGTAGGGTTTATCTCTGTTGATCTCTTATCTATCAATATATCAGTCGAACTTCTAATGAATTAGCATAGAAAGCTGAATTGACTTAGGTGTTGATTGAAAGCTCATGCCACCTATTCCGCATGCTTACTTGGGTTATATATAGGCCTGAGTATCATAAAACTTGAACACTAAACTGCCTTTCAAATAGAGGTCAACTAAAAACACAAACGGTAACAGTACTTTGAAAGTCCACTGTAGTTCCTAAACATATTCTCAATTCATATTTAACTAGGCCTTTAGTCTTACCATCTGTGTGTATGTAGATAACAGACAGGCAGTTTGGAAGACTGTCAAAAGAGTTACTTCACAAAAGAGTTTCGAGGTGTCACAATAACTCTGTGGGCTTTTAGATATGTAATTGGGATTGAACATTGATGTACAGTAATGTACAAATGTCTTAGGCACATTTTTAAATTAATATATAAAAGCTGTTTAGCCAGGCAGTAAATGTTTTTTTCCTCTCAAATAAAACAAAATATAAGTGACATTAATACACTGATTTTATATATGTAATGTTTTATTGTTTGCTTAAATATTTAGCTTGAAGACCATTTCTCAATGAAGTTATTACTTGTAATTACCATAAAATTCCTGGTTCAACTTGATTAGTACTTCATTATGTTATATCAGATGCTGGTCATGGAATTTTTACGAATCTCTGCAATGACTGGAAGGATCAAACCATCTATTTTTGAGGCATCGTCTTTGTATTCATGAAAAAGAGATCCTGCTCAGCCAGTTATGAACAGAACAGTTATGTTTGATGGGCATCAGAATGGCAAAATAGGTGCTTGAAGTTACAATCACAATTATGCGAATCACATTTATACTGCATTGATGCAATTTAAGTGTTTAATATATACAGTTGTCAATGCCTTTTTAAAATAATTGTAGCATGATTAAGTAGGTTCAAAATGAGATTTTATCAATATGCTCTTCCTAGCCAGTCAGATATGTGATCTCATGAATAAGAACAAATAGTGCCCCCCCCCCCTTTATTAAGATATTACTAGCCCCTAACAGGGCCCCATGTTAGTGTTGGGCCCCTAGAATCGTTCTAACCTTTCCCCCCCTGGCAGCACCCCTCCTCCAGACAACCCTAAGGTTTTTTATTATCGGTTTCGCAAGGTTTAAGATGAGAATGCACACAGACCATAAATCCCTTGGTTATTCATCACCTTCAGGAAAGCCAAAATAGGTCAAATCAAACAAACAGATGACCTCATAGCAGAGGATGTGTTAAACCAAATGCTAAACATCTCAACTAAACATAAATTTCAGAAAAGTGTGCATTAGGTGCATTAGGCATGGGCTGGTATAAGATTCTGACGGTATGGTAAACTTGGATAAAAATATCACGGTTTCACGGTATCACGGTATTGTAATTACTGCTCTACAATGTTGTATTTAAATGTCTGGGTAAAAAAACAACTCTTTTTTTCCCAACTGAACACAGTATATTTTATTTTAGAAAACATATAGAACATTTTCTAACATTGAGCATCAGGCAAAATAATTAAAATAAATAATTGAATCTTCTTAATTAAATTAAATTGCAGTCACTGGTGTGAGCCTAAACCTGCAGCTCAACAATAATCAAAATAAAGAAACAAATAAAATATTCAAAAATAAATCCTTCTTTTGACGACACAAACAATGCACATATCGTAGGAACGGTATAACTTTTTTTTCGGTTTTGAAACTGTGACTTTTTAAAACCGCGGTAAACCTTGAAAACGGTTATCATCTCATGTCTATGGTCCATACCAAATGTTTTAAATTTACATTTACGGCATTTAGCTGATTTTCTTATCTAGGGTGACATCAGTGAATTCTCATCTGTTTACATATTTGTTTCTTTTAATTAATTTTTAATTTTAGCTCAATATGCTTAAGAATTAGTCACTGAGACAAGTATTATGTAATTGGAGGTATCTACTGGGTTTCATATTTGAACACCAGTACAACAGATGTTTTTAATGCACATTTGTATGCAAGTTTAGTTTGAGTGTGTGGGATGGTTGCACAATAACAAGGCTACAAAATGTTGTCTGGTAATTGTTATTGCAACATCAGTTTCTGCAATAGTGATATCGCAAAAGGCTGCAATATGCAAATCAACCTCTAACTAATCACAGCTCTTCGTGAGATATGGGGTGTTCCGATCATTCAAGGTCTTCATGCAAATGTCTAATTTTAACAATTAAAGGTGTTTGCATGAATGGGTGAGGCTAAACTAATGTTGCCAGAATAAGGAATATTTACATTTTTGTTTTGTGATATTTGTTGCTTATATTCTATAACTGGATTCTGTTGGAAACAAGGTTTATGGACTGTAAGACTCTTTTATTCCAGAAAATTGATGAAAGGTACCCTATAATATCTTGAAAGGTGTTGCAGTCAAACAATGTAGCAGTAAAATCATAATACTAATGCGCTGTTGATACAGTGCAGCTCTACAAACTGAACTGCTGTTGAGCTTAATTATCACCTACTGCTGATAGTGCTGATCGAGTGTCTTAGAAAATTTTTTTGTAACACTTCATAGCGAAAACCTTCTGAAAATGTACTCTCATACACCAATGGAACACTGCAGATACGTGCATCAAATAAAAGAACATTTAAATGAATACTCATCTCATTAATCAGGGCTTTGTTCAAAATATTAGTAATAGACTGTGGATAAACACACGACAGTTTGCACGTCGAATCAATACTCAGAATTTACATTTAAGCAAGCTGTGTTCATTACTGAACTCAGATCTGAGAGTGTGATATTTGGAGCATCTAGCACGAGGCAGACTTTCAGTACTGTGTAAAAGTCTTAGGCAAACTGTCTAAAACCATTCAACTGGTTAGTGTACTTATACTATGTACGCAAAAACGCCTTATGACTTCACACCAAAGGCAAACAAAGAGTAATAAAGTAGAAAGTTACAAGAATGGCATAAAAAAGTAGTAGTGAACTAGTAAGAATGTTCTGGACAACATCTGAATACCTCCACCTCGGGCACAGTGTTGTTTAGAGCCACCAGCAGCACTGAAGATGCCACTGAAGATGTCATTTGCCCATCAGTAGTAGAGAGTCACTGACAGTAAAAGCCTGGATGAGAGATAAAAAGAAGTGCACAGAAATTTGTGAGTAAGAATTCAGTATTGAGTGGGATGAAATCTTCTAGGTTGTTAAGGACAGGTTTTACATTTATTTTGTTGTTAGGCTGTGTGATGTTGCTGTGGTAGGTTTGATTTTTTTTTAGACGATAATATAGAACGACACACAGTCTAAACAAAAACGTATGTGTTGTGACTAGAATTAAAGTTAATAGCAGCAGTAGTCTTCTCTTTAAGATGTTATTTCATTTTTTCTCACTTGCCAGCAGCTCTCCTTGCACTGTCAGTACCCACTTCTACTCTGAATGTGAACTCGAAAGAAGTATTTTCTGTAAACAAGATTTGTTTATAGCCATGATGTTCGGTAATGGCTTTTTAACCATTTCTGATATGAATGGCATTGATTGTTCTGTCAAGATAGTGACTCATTTTTTTGTGCTACTGTACACTTCTATTATCTGACGCTTACTTATTTTGTCACTGCTCTCAACGTACTTTTTTTTTTGTGAGACAGGCCCAAAAGCTGACGATTGTCATTGCCACCCTTCCTCTTGATGACATTCACTGTGAATGAAAACTGATCGAATGGACCAACAATGCCATTTGTGCAGCTACACAGTATACTACATAAAAAACAATTGAATATACTACTGTTTCCATTTACATTATAAGCCAAATTTAAGAGACGCAATAATATTGCAATCATACTAATAACAGGCCAAAAATGAACAGGCAAATTCTAATGGACAGCAGTGTTTTCGAGCTGTATTCCAGAAAGCCCCACCTCCTTGCTTCAACCTGTTGAATTGCTGGAGCATGTAAAATGTGAGCCAATCACAGAGCAGGACGGTGGATAACAGAACAGCCCATATGATACTTAATGCAAGTGCATTTTTTAAAGCTCTTAACTAGTCTCACCTGCAATGTAAAATCCTACAATGATTTTGACTTTTGCTGCACATTGCGCAAGGATGTTTTAAAAAATAGAAATGAAACATCACTGCTGTGTGATTTGTTGTCTTTAGAGACTGACAGGCTAACATTAGCCTTGTCACCTGGCTGCTCTTATTTAGATAGCTGTGGACTGAATAGACAGTACCAGTGATACATGTTTTCAAGAAAATGTTGTGTGTGTGCTAAACATCACTGGAGCCACTGATGACATGCACAGGCATGGCAATTAAAGTAGTTCTAGAAAGAAATTTTTCTTGAATTCCTAAATAGCCAATTACCAGCTACTCCATGGGATTGTGGTTGAGAATAGCAAGGGTATCATCCTCTAAAATTGGAAAGAAAAGTGAATTTTGAGCAGATGAATCATTTAAAGCTAACAAGAATATATTGAGCAGCAGTTAGAAAGGTTTTGTGATTTATTAGCTTGTGATAGTGCTTACAAGCAGCATCAGTGCACCTACATCAAATATTCCTACAAGTGGCATGTACTCTGAAGACCTATGAAGGTTTTCCAGCTTTGCTTGTTTGTACTGCACCTAAATACACAACTTTCTATGTCAATTTATGGTTTTGCTTGTTTCTCCTGTTTGTACGGTAGCATCTAGTCTCGCTGCGCCACACACGTTTTACCATGGTGATGTTCTTTTGTTGGCGGCTGGCAAACAGCTTTTAGGCACATCACCATTCTGTTGGTGGTAATGCATTAATGGCAGTAGCAACCTTTTAAATAATTTAATTGCTATTTGAATATAACCCATTGGTTGGGGATGGGAATCAAAAACTATTGTCTCAGGTACATTCAATGATTCTGGCATATTTTTCTGTTGCTCATTGCAAAAATAAATGCATTTGTGCTGCAGGAAACATTGAAAAATGAAGTCATGGAATGAGAGGGAGAGGCAATACCAAGCGTGGCCTCATTTTGCAATTAAATATGAAAACACTACCACTTGTAATGTCTGCAAAATTATAATTTCAAATAAAAGAGGAAACACAAGCAATATGTTGAAACATTTTGTCACAGCGTGGGCAAAAATTCCAGGAATGGCATGTATTTGACACTCTACAAGAATGCCACTGCTTCCTAACCAAACGGCACATTTAGCCCTTTTAGTGTAAATATCCTACAAATGGCAACCTTAGCCAATTTCACTTTTTTATTAAGAAAACTTAAGTGAAAAAGAATGTTATACAATTAATTTCATGCTCCTTTTTCTGCTGTAGAATTGATTTAAGTTCCAGTATTTTATTTCTTCCCTTTTGAAAAGGAGTATTGTCATGTATTCAAATGTTAAAAGGTAAACCTCTCTTTTTTTGTTTATCAGTCAGGTTTATGTTTCTTACATCATTTTAAGAAAAAGTGGGTTTTAACACAGAGATAATGAAACAGATGCTGTAAATCTGTACAGACTTTTATTTTCTCACAGAAAACTGGTCAGGAATTGATACGGAATCAAACTAATAAGCTGAAGAGACAAGGGCATTGCTATGAAAATCTTATTAATTACAGTCCTGAGTTAGTAGTCAGAAGTTAATAGCTAGTTTGTAGCCTGTTGTGATTAATTCATCATTAATAAAGTTTTTCAACCCCCACTTGCATTCCGATATTAACCACCCCTGTAAGGGAGTAATGGAGGCCCAACCTCACACACACACACACAAATAGTTCCCGAATACAAATATTTTAAAAGTATTTGTTTGAACACGGTATTGGTAAAAAACACGAATACCGTATTTGTATTCGGCTCCACCCCTAATGTATATATAAACATATGTATGTATGTATGTATGTATATATA
>JBBKCR010000148.1:11940148-11953706 GCA_037577295.1 Ladigesia roloffi | reverse complement strand
TATAAAAGAATAGTGACGTACACATTTTACACAGACACACTCCCAGAAAAAAGGATGCTGCCTCTTATTTTGTTACATGTCTAATACACATGTAATATAAAAATATAAAAATGTGTTTTGTTTGATGTGATTTATGTCTCTGCAGAAGTCCCACCCAGTGTCATGATCAAAAGTGCCTTGCTTTCCTTTCTATTATCCAATCAGCCCCCTGGTTGGCACTGACAATTTTGCATTCATTAAATGTGATGAGTAGCCATTACAATCTTGTGCTTCAAGACATCTCAAGCTTGCCTGTCCTGTAATCTTTAACAGGTTGATTTTAAGCTTCCTGATTTGTTGAAAAATGCACATGAGACGAACTGAGAGTGTTTGCTTTTTAGATCTTAGCTCTGATATTTTAGTGGGCTCTGTTATTGCACTCATTATCGCAAGTGTGACGAGACTCATAAACAGGCTGTTGGCGGTTGAGAAAGCAGCCTGCTGCCTAGATGATAACTGCTTGGTAATGGAAACAAATTCATGCATTACTGTTTTATTTTATTTTGGATATTACAATATGGGGCTTTACAACCTAGTCATATTAAAACTACTTTTTATATATTAAAATTCATATTTTTTCATAGTCATCTTTTTCTTCCTTTTCTTCCTCTAATAATTCTTCTGAATTCATATTTTTTTCTTCTTTATCTTCTTGTTCTTGTTCTTCCTCTTATTTCTGAATTGTTTTAGAAAACAACACTGATTTTTAAACCAAAACCATAGAGGACTAAAGTGCACTTCCTGTTGTGGTGATCATTATGCTTGGGTATGTGCATTATATCCTGAATCTGTGTGGGCTCAATAATGTATTGTAACTTATATACAGACAAATTCCATGACTGACAAGTTAGACTAGAAAATGAACAAATGGACGCAGCTGCTGTTCTACATATGTATGTAAGAAATGTCTTATCAGGCCTGGTAGCTTCAGGGTAAAAAAAAACAAAACAATTTCTCTGCTTCTCGTCACTGTTTACCATGTGACACCACATTCTTCTACCCTGGACCTTTATGGTTTTGCTCTTACTGTAAATTCGAACAGGTTTAGGATTTTGTGTGACCTCAATAGGTTTCTGAAAACTTCAGTTCATCCATTTGTTTCAAACCCAAAGGCACAGAAGCGTACATATGTAGCGAAGGCCTAATGACTGCGACTGAGCCAGCAATACTGATACACTACAGTTCAGCAGCACTCTAGCTTGTTTTTCCTCTGTGTCTGAGCGAGTGGCTCACTGCTGCAGCTTGGATAGGGGCGCTCAGCTGTGCCTCCCCAGTCGTCAGCGAAGCTGACCTACATTCTCATCTCTCTGGAAAAAAGAGCTTGTGCAGCAGACTGTGAGAATGTGTGGGGGTAGAGAGTGAAAGCAGGAGAGAAATAGCAAATGAAAGAGAGAGGTAAAGGAAAGAAAGTCCCCTTAAGTTAGCCACTGGAAGTCCTCCTCGAGCGAAGACTGAGAGGGAGACCAGGGCGTAGCGCACCGTTTTGTTTGTGACAGACCATGCAGGGGCCGGGGAGGAACATGAAGCTGGTTTATGCGCTGTTGTGGATCCTGAGGACTTTGCCTTTCTCTCTACCTTTCTTCTGTGGTAACCTTGAGAATAGGCAGCAAACTTCACAAATGTAGCATCTGCTGCCTGCTCCCTTTGCCTCAGGACGTAAATTTACAGATTTGAAGAGGCGGGAGTGAAAGTCTCACACCAAATTCAGAAGTACAGGATGTTGTAGTGGGCTCAGCGACATCAGTTTCTCCAAGTACACATCCCACGGTTCGGCTGCTGTTAACCTCTGTCGACATTGAACATGTGTGGTCTTTAATGGGGAAAGAGGTGTTAGTGTAACATTCACTCTATGAGGATGAAGGTATGAAAACCTGGATCTTTGAATTGTTGGCTAACTTTCAGTACATATTATTCTGTAAAATGTATTTACAATGAAACCATTTGTAATAACTTGAGGAATAATGCATATTGATCTTATCTTCAATAATTTGTAACCTCTTTGGTCACATTTACAGTTTTTAAATGTTTTTATTTTGTTTTTTTTAGTATTTAGCATTACTAGTTTTTGTTTTTCTTATTAAGAAATTTGTTTCTGGTGTGTTAGCGAGTCCTTACAGAAACCACCTGTTTACTGTCAGGTTTGCTGACTGCTGTTTAAGTGCTAATAGTGCCTTCAATAAGGTGTAAAAGAGTTTATTTTTCCTCTTAGGAAACAGTCAATTTAAAATCAACATTGACCCTATGTGTAGTTAGGGAAGCTAATTGCATTTAGGTCTTTTTGTTTAACTGCATTAAAAAAGGAATTGAAAAACAACATACTCTGTAAAAAATGAGAAGGAATTGGAAACTACATGCATACACTGCAATTTCCATTTCTTCAGCTGCAGGTATGTTGAGGCTCTGTGTCATTCATGGTTGACAGTTCAGTTGGAATCTACCCCGGCTGGCCATACAGAAAGAGATTTTTATACTCGGGCTAAACCCTTTGTTTGGGACCTTTGTTCTGTTACACTGACCGTACTTGGTTACACCAGAGTGCCGCTAGGAAAAACAAACAAAGCAGCCCTCTCATTGAAATAATCAGAGCTGTTCTCTGTTTTCACCACTTGTCTTCTTGGATCTGTTGAATGTGTTTACAGCTTTTAAAAAATTAACTTCATTGTGAATGTATTTGATGACCGGAAACAGCTATACTGCCATGATGTGGTCGAACGTGTCTGCAGTATGATTTATGAATAAAACCAACCTTAATGTTCATCGGAGATAATGGCAGTAATCCATGACTTATGCATGTCACTTTGGCCATATTTACACCAATAACTTCTTCATACTTAGAGTAACTTTGAGTTGTGGGTTTGTTGAGAGTTTGGGAAATGTTGTAATTAGGGATGTCCCGATCAGGTTTTTTTGCCCTCAAGTCCGAGTCTTTTGATTTTGAGTATCTGCTGTTATATACTTTACTAAGGCGAATGACCGGTCACTCATTGCGGTCATTTATGTTATCTTGTCTGTGATGCCCTGCGCCTTTGTGTCGTCACGTATTTTCTCTCCTCTTCAAACTCTCTTGCACCATGAACCAACTCTTCTTCGGCTGGGTGTCCTGGGTAAACATACAGGCGGCAAGTGCCCAGTGCGCTGCGGCTTGCCGCACATCTGATCACAAGTACAGCTGTGTGTGATTATTGAAGGGAATTGGAGATCATTGTCTACGTTGTGTGATTGGAGGAGTGCGTGAGTGTTTGTGTATTTCAGCCCTGCAGCAGCGCGCTGAGCACCTGCCACGCCCCCTAATCACCACTCACTCAGTCACACATGGGAGTCCAGGGTAATATAGTACTCTGGCGAGTGACCGCGGGGTCCAGACGAAACTGACAACATCATGTACCCGAGTCCTGATCGGGAGGTAGTGTCCGATTCCAATCAAGACTGAAACCATGTGATCGGGCCCGATTTCCGATCACATAATTGGATCAGGACATCCCTAGATGTTATTATTGCCGTTTACACCAGTGAGTCTGCAAGTTGTTTGCTAGATCCTGAACTCTGATCATGGAGTCCCGGTATTCAGCCCAGTGTGGTGATTTCCTGGCAATATCCCATTAAAAAGCCTGCTCTAGTTATTGTACTATCCAGAAGTTTAAATGTGAATAAACTTTCACATCCTCGACATTGAACATGTTTCTACAGATTTTGTTACATAATTATTCTGCGCTAAGCTTGGATTGAATTGTGTAAAATGTAAGCATAACTTTTATATTGGTTTTTGTAATACAATTCCATATTCAAATCTGTACTGGATTTATTAACTTACTTTTACTCTACAAAGCAACAAAACTTAATTTGACCATGGGTATTATCATGTTGATCCAGATTTCTGAAAAACCGGAGCACCTCATTTAGTTTGTTTTAAACTCTGAATGTTCCACTCTTTAATAATTTTACAAATTACACTTTTGCTTCTTTTACAAAGATACCACAAGAAATATTATGTTCACTATACATTAACGTTAGAAACAAATGACTGCTGATGAATCAACAAATGAATCAGATATGAATCCAGTGAAACACTAGATATTTATGGACATAAACTGCAATGATTTTAAGTTAAAAAATGGGCTCATTTGCATATTTTCAGCAGACATTTATTTTCTGGAATGGAAGTCCCAAGTGCATTTCGTTGCTGATCCATTCCACCTCAAGTACTGCATCAGTCAGAACATCACATTATACCATTTAAGGAAGAATGGAAATTAAAATTTAAGTGAAACAAAATAAAAAAACAGCTACAGTATTGTAGCTTGCATTGTGAGTGTACAGTTGCTGTGTTCTATTTTGAATACATTTGAATTATGTGGGCCAGTCCTACTAATTAAGTGCCTTGCTTTTTGGTGTGACATTTGAAAAGTAGTCTGAAGCATTATAACTGAAAAGTTTTTATTGTGACTGGGCAGGGATAAAGTAGGATAAATATTGAAAAATAATGTCTTGTATGATGGCAACAGTAAATTGGAAGCTGGCTCACAATTTTGAATGCAGGGTTATGTTTTAAAATAAAAGGTTGCATTGTGTTATTAAAAATAAAAGGAAATTAATCCCGCTAGCACTAGTGTTCTCCATTTAGCCATTTTGTTAGATCATTTCTTTACACAGAACCACCTTGATATTTTTCAGTGCACTATCTACACATTCATATACATTTAAGGTTTGTGGAGAAAAGTTTCCAAATTGCATAATTTTCCATTTTCAGAAATTTTTAATAGGTTTACTCCCTAGCAAAAGTAACACAGATTGTACTCGTGATGTCCCAACTTGTGTAATGACTAATGGAGCCGATTATTTGTCAGAATTTTTTCAAAATATTTTTTGCTTCATTTCTAAGGCTAAACTTTAGCAGTCGTGAATGAAAACTGTAATGTTTTTGGTGGAAAACCTCTCAGTTCTACTTGACAAATTAGGTGAAGTTGCTTGACCCACACTTACCACATACTCACATACCGAAGATCCATTGTGGAATTCGTATCTGAGCTTTGATCAAAAACTTTTATCTAAAAACATTGTAAACTAGTGGCATCCTTGTGGTGCAAATTATTGTGATGCTGGATGATTTACAGATTTTTGTGTGTACTTATTAAGCACATGCTGTATACCAAATTATTAATCTACTCCTGTTTTTGGTCAAGATATTCACAGTACAAAGTACTAAAAATCTGAATGGTTAGTGTCGGGAAAAGTGCTCTTCTGTACATTCCAGCTTGATGCAGTATTGTAGAGACCAATATGATAATTGTTACATATATTGTTCAGTTGTACTTGTCATTGCATTGTAATTTCAATCAGTCTGACTGGTGTCTTTGTTTAATTCACAGGTTCTGTACGGTGTCCAGTTGTTTTCTGCCTCCCCCAGTGGGATGGTGCTGCATGACAGAGAGGGCATGGCGCCATAGCCCCCTCTGCTTTGCGTCTCTGCTTGCCCGTAACCGCCACACCGGCCCAGAGCAGTGGATGACATCCACAGTGCTCCCCTCCATGCCCTAGATCAAGTGAGTTGATTATGCTTTGTATGACAGGTCTATGCTTTGTACAACAGATGCATACAATTGAGATCTTTCTATTTTCTCATAATGCAGGTCATTGATGGAGTTATATTTGTTCTGAGCATCATAAATGCCAATCCAATACATTTTGGGACCGTGTCTTTAGTGTCTTTAATGTCAAATGCACAGGTTACACGGAGTTATATATGTTTTGGAACTGCAAGCGCTACAGATTTCACAGCTAATGACTGATGTGCAGCATGAACTGGGTTCATGCACATTAGTGGAACTCATATGGCTGTTTATTTATGAACTCAACAGTCCATGTGACTTCGGTTGCAGTTCAAACACTAAAGGTATTCACATACCACCATGAATGTAGGAGAAGCATGTGAAATGTTTTTTTCATCATCATCCTATCCTTCACCACATATACATCTCTTTATGTGTTTTCTATTATTAAGCCTGACAGTTGGTTTAAAACAGAATGCAGAGGAACTGTAAAGTTAGCCTTCAGAGTTTGAGTACCCTGTCATTTGTCAGTGGCACTTTCTTCATTGAGCCTCCTTTGTATTCACATCATCTGGTTCTCAGAAACCAAGCTAAGACTTTAGTCAGAAGTGAGTCTTCACTTCATACATGTGGTGCTCTTATGGAGAAATATGATTTAACTAGCATTAAATTAATTAGGTTTCTTATAGCATGATTACAATTGATAGGTCTTTAACTTAAATTTAGGGACACTCAAGATAAGATGATGAACAGATGATGGAGTTTCATCAGTGCGTTTTTTTATGTAGTCATAGTTACATAATTATTGGTTTAACAAAACAAAATCTTTTTTTCAGCTGTAGAGAGCAATTATAATGATAACTGATAATCCTGCCACTTGTTTTTAGTTAAAGCGTTCAGATTCGGATTTGCTTAGAAATGAGCCATATGTAGATACATATTGTTATTGTTGCAGATTACATTGCCAAACCCCTGAGAATATAATGGACATCACTGGAGCTAAAAGACAGAGACGAACTAGCATGTTTCTTTGCAAGACTTCGGGTTTACTGCGGTGAGATATGTGAAATCGTTGTATTTGTTATTTTTCTCACAAGTGGCACTTCCTGATCTTCTGGTTCTCGGTCTGTACAAAGTTAACACACACAAAAAAAAAAAAAACAATCACGGGAAAAAAAATAACGGAAGGTCAATTTGAAGATTGTCATGTCACTCATCCTACTTGCAGGTGTTGAAATAATATTAAAATGCAATGTGACCAGCAGCCCTTGCTTTGCAGGAAAATTATGTTATTTAATGCAATTGAAGAAAGTAAATGACAAGGTGTTTATGCAGGGTTAAAATTGTTTCGTTGTTTGGAAGCAAAAATCTAAGCAAATACTTGGTTATTTAGATACTGTTTTAGATCTTGGTCTAATATATCAGAGAGTATGAGTCGCTAGGAAACCACCTGAACTGGCAACCCCCCTCCCTTACACTGAAGTGGGCTGCCTCCATGAATTAATCACACACCTAATGGGCTCCCAATCCAATTTAAAAGAAGGCCAATTAGTTTTGCCCGATGGTTCCACCAGTGGATCTGGGTTTCCTCCTAGGGCTGATGTGCTAATGAAACTGTGAAGAGCAGCTCAGATATCTGCTCTAAGCGTCACCAGCTTCTGAATCTGTTCTATTAAACTGTGTCTCCAAATGCTTTCAAAGTGTTCTTACTCCCTGCTTATGGACATGCATAGGAGCCTTTGTTTTCTATTTTGTTTAAGGATGTAGTGCAGTGTAATATTATTGCTAGATGTGATGTTTTTGAAGGGTCTCGGAGCATTATAAAACTGCTTTAGATATGTTTTGCTTTTTGGATTGTCTTAAGCCAAAAAGGTTACCAATAGAATCTTGTGGGAAGTACTAGGCTTGGGCAGTATCCACATTTTTATACCGTCATAACCTCCTCTCTATTTTACCTCGGTGTACTGTATTACCATGAATAAAACAAATTGTGATGTAAGGCTCATGTGACGGGGGTAAAGGCTGACCACTTCCACGTTAAAGGCATAGGCCAAATGTAGACCTGACTAAGCCACCCAGTGGACTACAAGGGCACTGGGACCCAAAAACAAACAGAATTTTTACCCCTGGTTGGTTCGTGTGGGAAGGAGCAGCAAGACAAAAATATATTCTTTTAAGAAAACTTTATTAATGCAAGTTAGACAAAATAGAAAAAAACACAAAAACCAAAAACCCAATAATAGTTAAAATACTAAGAGTTAAAATACAAAAAATAAAACAAATGCTGGCTGGAACTGGAGATTCACGTGCACGCTTTCCCTCGACCTGCGACCGCCCGGCACTCGATGGTTAGCCAAACTCCTCGTCTGCTTCTCACACGTTCGTTCCGCCTCAACGACTCGCTCCCTTACTGATCACTAGGGCTAAAACAAAAGTCAAACACAATGCGTTTAGGTTGATATCAATGGTGTGACTCACCACAGCTGTCGAGGACACGCGATCGTGAACCGGCCTCACACAGTCACTGCAGTTCCACTAGCCACGTGCGATTTCTCCATCTAGCTGCCGCACAGCTGCCTCACTCCGGGCTCCACAACTCTTGCAATCGATGGCTTAAGTGTTCTCAGCCTTTGAGCATGCGAACACACAGTCCACTCGTACGGCTCCACACTGAACGAAAGTCCCATTAAAGTTCCTTACTGGGGGAGAGCAGATCAGCTCGCCACGGCGTCCCCCGGCTACAACTTGGTTAGAGTTTCCAGTTCAGCCCTGCACACTAGTGCTGCCGAACGACTACCTCACTCCGAGCTCCACAGCTCTTACAGTCATCGGCTTTTGTGTTCTTAGCCTCCGAGCCAGTGAACACACGGTCCATTCGTGCGGCTCCAGCCTCCACGACCCACTCACCACTGCATCATTTTTAGGTATTAAATAAACTTTATTTAATATTTAATCCTTAATATCGGTATTAAAACTGATACCGCTATTTTTAGATCTCGCGTGATACCATATTACCGTATTACCGGCCAAGCCTAGCAACTACTGCTTGTTCTGTACACTAAGGCATATGGAAAATTGGTCATTGATTTAATTTTATACAACCCTGACAGTAGAGAAACCAATTCATTTATTGTCCACATTATTTGCTGTAATCAAAGTTTTCTTGAAATTATATGTACCTTTACCTTGCTAGTTCATGTTACAAAATGTAGAAATGGGGACCATGTCCATCTGGATGGCAATTGAAAATATGTATATGGCAGAAACACTATTCGAAAATCGAGGAGAACTATTCACAGTTTGCACTGAACTTCATTGCCATTTAATGTAAACAAGTCCCATACAGAACTTTTACTAGCCTCAGGTCTCTGCTTGGTAAAATTCAGTTTTCTTCTTCTGTAGTAGCCTATAGCTTTAGTGTTAGCGACACCCTCAGGCTGAATTAATGCATTACATGATGTATTGGTGAGGAAACGTCGTCATTTCTGTTCCGTGTTTTTGGAGTTCCTTAAGTGAGATAACGGTATTCAAAATAACTAATTGATATTCGAACGTATATCGAATATTCGAGTATTCGAAAATCATGTCTCATCCCTAATGAATATCGCCTTGCTTCCTGTAAAGTTACAGAAGCCGAAAAAAGAAAGATGTATGTTTTATCAGAGCATGCCAGCAACACCTTAACCTACTACTCTTCCAGGGTAAAAGACATGCCAAATATCCATAATAAATATTGGTCACATCTAAATGATTTTTTTATAACTAACTGCCAGTGTTGGTATCAGATTTGTTTGCATTTATCTTATTTATGTAGCAGTGGTGTTTATCCGTGTACTGTAAATCATACCACTAACCTTGTGTGCACTATCTATTTGAGTGAGTTGAAAAGACTGGAAATGCTCCACACCAATGGCTAGATGTATATAAGTGTATGAATAAGCTCAATATAATGTGCTAAATGATCAGTTGCAGTCAGTTCTAATAATTAGTAAATGAGTGGATAGTGAATAATATTAATTTCAGATATCTTCAGCCCCTCAGGGGTAAGATATTTTGATGCCATACTTGGTGCGTTGAAGTCATTTTATCATTAGGACAGTATTGGGTAATTCCAGCTCCCTTCTTTGCCCACATGTGTGTTACTGTTCAGAAGAATGAAAATAAGTACAATAAGGTTGTAGTAGTTTTGGGGCGGAGCTAGACCGAGTCCACGTGCTGTAGCTCTGGAGCACAGGGGCGCTGCTGCCTCCCTCTGAGGAGCACTGCTTCCTCTCTAGAGTAAACATCCTGGCTTTGGGCGTAAACTTTGAATGTGTCAAACAATATGCACTGGGGGATGAAGACGGGCATTGCCCAGCCCCCCTGCTCCTAGGCTTCTTCAGCAGGTAGGTCTTGTCACGTAGACTGTGACATTTCACCCAGCTGGAAGTCCTGATCATGCACATGGCTACTTCATGGAAGCAACTTGCAGCATTACAGCGTGACCTTATTAGGCTCAAGTAGATTTTTCATTTTATTGAAAACATAATTGAGCCATATTCAAGAGCTCAAAACTTAGAAAGACCCATATTGTTTTTGTGTTGAACTGCTTTGGATTATATAGGGGCTTGAAGGCAGTTGTTGGGGGGCTACAATTTACCAGTACAATGTTGATGTATCCTCTGAGGTACAACGAAGTCCAGAATGGTGTTCCACCGATACAGGCACTTCAATAATTCAATCTGCTGTAGAGATTGCCAAGACACGCGCACAACACAATTTTTGATGCGCGAACATGCACTACTGAGTGATGCACCTGTCATCCATAGATGGGCTGTAATTAAAGCAAACAGCATGTCGGCTGTTGGAGGCTATTTCATGTTTGAGACACGCTGTAGCAACAAAATGTCTTTCAGAGTCTGATTAGTGGACCATATAGCAGATGAAATGTATTTCTAACTGATACATCACAAATATGAGCAGATATGGAAATTACTTACAATGTAATACACAGTAACATGGGCTCCTTGAGCTAAAATGCAAAGTATGGTAACTCTCAGCAATGCTCCCCCTCTGTATGCAGTTGCAGTCTCAAGTAATGTTAGTCCAGGTTGGTGTTGAGGGAGAGATAGTGTGAGTAAACATTTTAGTCTCATGGGGTAACATTACCCTATAACTTACCTCCCTGCTAGTCACGTTTCTGTTGGCCATTGAATTCCTGTGATTCTTCCTCAGGTGATCAGATGCATCAGACAATGCTGGGATCTCTGGGACTGGTCCTTGCATGAAGTCAGCAGTGGATAGAGTTCTAAACTTCTGTCATATTTATCAAATTTGGATATGAAATTACATTATATTTTTGTAGAGAATGGAGAAGTTGCTTTGTTTTTAAGCATACAAGCCAGGAGTTTACTCTGTATTTTGTCCATTTCTATTTTTGCTGATTTGAGCAAAATATGGTATTTAGAACATAGAATCTTTCATTGTTAAAACCCTATTAAAGGTTTATTATCATTTCTGAAAAATAAGTCACGGTAACAGTTAATATTTCAAATGTATTGGTATGAATTTTTAGGATTGATATACAAAAAGATTAGTTGCTCACTATATGACCATTTTAAAATCTGAGTTTCTAAATCTGTTTAAGACTATGGTTGCTCATTACCGACTCTGAAATGAAGACCTCTGACTCTTCATTTTCAAAGAACATATGCCTGCCAATTCAAAATCAAAGAATGGATATGGATAGGTACAAATTTTTGGGCTCAGAGCTGCTAATTATGTAAGGTTACCAGAGGAGCTTGCTGTTTTGTTTGCTAAGCTTGGGTGTACAATTTTGAATCCATATAGATGTACCATCTCCTTGCACCATATTTACATTTACATTTACGGCATTTAGTTGACGCCCTCATCCAGAGCGACATACAACAGTGCTCAAGTAATCCACTACAGTATCAAGGACCTGTAAAGCAAGATTTAAGTTAACATCCACCAATCGCCTATGGTACTGTAGCTCAGTACACCTGATCAGCACTTATCTTCTTTTACAGGTGCTGTCTTATGTGTCAAGACTGTTGTATTTAGGTATCAGTGATAAGACATGGTTTGGAAGGTAAAGTGGGTTTTTTTGTTTTTTTTTGTAAGAAAGAGAAATATGAGATGGTTAGTCGCCAAGGTGCTCCTTGAAGGGTCTTTAGTCGACATTTGAAAACAGCAAGAGACTGTTTGGAGAGTGTGTCAAGGAGGATATGGTGGTTGACCGTGTCGAAGGCTGCAGAGATGTCAAGCAGGATCAGAGCTGAAGACAGGTCAGCTGATCTCGCTGCAAAAAGGTCTGAGACGGCAAGTAGAGCAGTTTTAGTAGAGTGGCCAGTCTTGAACCCGGACTGGTGGGGGTTGTTGATGTCGGAAGAGTCCAGTGAATGCTTCTTCAGAATCGGTGTGACCACAGCAGACTTTAAGGCAGATGGCACATGGCCAGTTATCAGGGAGCTGTTGATAATGTAGGCAATGTGGGGGATGAGATCAGGGTATATCATCTGAAGTGTGCCTGATGGGAGAGGATCGAGTGGAGACGTGGTAGGTTTGCTGGACGTCCGAAGCAGTGATACCTCCTCAGAAGAGAGGGGCATGGTCAGGTCTTGAAACGGCGGGTAGCGTGGTGGTTGGGGGGAAGGACCTTCTGATGTTGTCAAACTCCTCTTCGAAGAACTTTGCAAAGTCTTCTGGTGAGAGATCCAGAGAAACAGGGAGAGAAGATTTTAGAAGGCATGAAAAGGTGGCAAAGAGCTTACGAGTGTTTGATACACATTTTTCTTCTTAGATCTGTAAAAGGAACATTTTTTCAGAAGTTAAATTGTTTGCAAAATTGGATAGGAGAAGAGTAAGAAAGGAGGTCACTGTACTCAAGGGTTCTCTTCCATCTTCTTTTAGCTGCTCTCAGTTCCCTTCGATTGCTTTACAGAACCTCCGACAGCCATGCCGCCAATGGAGAGACGTGCTTTGGTCTGGAAGACAAGGGACAGAGAAGGTTAGATGATCTGTGCATAGAAGAGAGAAGATCTTGAGTAGTAGATTTAACAGAGAAAGTCAGCCTTCCTGACGCAGGATTGGCAGTTGCACAGACCTCCATGGACCAAAAAACATATCTGGGAGAAATTATTGGGATTTCTACAATGATTGCGGGTGAAGTATCTCCTTGGACCAGAAGTTATGTGAACTGGTATGGATGTGATGCACATTATGTGTGAGGAGTAAAGATAGGAAGAAAGAAGTGATACTTTGCCTGGCGTAGTTTGTTGGAAGTATCATCAATGTGGTATCTGAAAGTTTGGAGAGCAAGCACTGGTTTGTGGGGCATTCACTGAACCTTATTTACAAAGAGAGATTGATGGTTGGTTTGAAGCCTTTAATGTGTTCAAGCAACCCTAAGTCTAGCAACGAAGATGGATGGCCATGAGGTGAATAGTTCCGTGGTATCAGGATTGTAATCTGAGTCCCAGGGTGGTGTGGCACTCTACAGCGTCGTAGCTAAATGAGCCATGTAAAATGCAGAGTAATGGTATGAATTCTTCTGTTGACAAAAGTGAAGCAAATAGTAAGGTTATGATCAAGATTTGGACCATGTGACGTACAGTAAAGGAAAGGTTAACCTTTAAAAAATATTGTATTTTTCCCCCAGAATGTTTGGTTTGATATGCTGTGCTGTGAGAATATCTGACTGAGACCAAATGTGCATTTCTTACTGCATCACTAAAGAAAAGCTACTACTCTTCTAGCTTCTGTTACCATGCAGAGTTCATATTTTCTGGAGCAGTATGCATTTTCTGTCTTGGCCTATATTGCTGATAGGTGGTAGTCAGCAACAGTGACTGCGCGGCTTTCTCCCGGAGCAAACCATTCTTGCAAGGGACAGAGAAGGGAGGTGTGTGTGTGTGTGTGTGTGTGTGTGTGTGTGTGTGTGTGTGTGTGTGTGTGTGTGTGTGTGTGTGTGT